>JAUZSU010028064.1:0-10509 GCA_034780255.1 Parotocinclus maculicauda | reverse complement strand
AAAAAACTTTTTTCACATGGTCATAATGGGGTATTTTGTGTAGAATTTTGAGGGAAGAGATTAATTTAATACAATTTCGAATAAGGCTGTAACGTAACAAAATGTGTCAAAAGTGAAGCGCTGTGAATACTTTCCGGATGCACTGTAGGATGTGTACGCAGTAAACTTTTCAATTCCTGTCAGCGTGTTTAAAAACATATTACAGGCACAACGAGAGAGTCAAGTTAGTAAATCTGAAGTGGAGATGCAAACACTGGAAAAGAATGGTTTCAATAGAGTAAATCTAAATAAAGTCAATTTCTCACCTAAATTCTCCCAGCCTGCTTCTGAGAGCTGTGCCAAGTGTGGAGAATGCTGCTGATGTCATCTGACCAGCCTGGGACAGTGTCTCCTGAGTCTTCTTATACCTGGAGAGAGTACCTTTATAAACTTATAAATTCCTTTAAGTTAGGAACTTGTTGAAATGTTATTGATGGTACATGAAATTACACATTGAGCAAATATTTACCTAAACAGAAGAGTGGCCAAGAATAATAACTGTAGAGGCTAGGCTTGTTTGATTGGGAAAATAACTAACTTAAGGAGAGGAGGGTTTAACCAAACAAGAAACTGCCAGCTAAAATACACTGCCCACAAAATAAGTTGATATATAATTGCTTATTAGTTAATTAAAATTTTTAACATTAATTTTGTAAGCAGTATATCATTTAAAAGCTTTCTGTGGGAGATTCAAGAAAAAATTTATCGAGTAAAATGACTGACTTCAAACCCCAAACAACCTTACATTAGATCAACTGCTAGACAAACTCAATCTTCCACTGTGGAGTAAAAGTGGAACATTTCAAGTTTATAACAACTTGCAACACGTTATGTACACTCATCAGAACCAAACTCTCATTATTCCAAAACATCTCTCTTATGTCCCCTGGAAGAAATTATGGAATAACCACACAGCGGATTTTTTTTTCTTACTTTGTAACAAAGAAACACTTGTTTACATCTTTGCTATGAATATTTATTGTTAGTATTATATGTGCCCTTAGCTGTGGATAGTGAAATTGTTAAAAATGTTCGACAGATGGCACCCCTCAGGCCTAGACAATGTCAAGTCATTGCATTTGCCAATAACTCTGTAAGAAACGCACAATGACTTATAGAAGTGTGGTCTTGTAGTTTGCTTGCAGTCATTCTATTCAGTGCTATCTGCTGTTCAACAAAAATGTTTGACTTACATTTTCTCTAGTATTATGTTTTGAGAATGAAATTGCTTGATTTTGGTAACATAAGAATGATGATTCTGTGACAAGATTTTCTTTGTTTGTTTTTTCCTATTATTGAATTTCTAAAATTCTCAATTCTGCAAGAAGGTAAATACTTGTAGCCACTATAGAGACACCAATTAAACTAACACACATGTCTTTGGACTGTGGGAGGAAACTGGAGTATCCAGAGTAAACCCATGTTGACACAGCGAGGACATGAAGACTCCACACAGAAAGGACCCAGGCCGCTCCAACCTGGGAGGCTGCAGAACTACCAACCGAGCCACCATGCTGCCCGTCAGTTTTAACTTAAACATTTGAATTTTGCACACACTAGTTGAAAATACTCAGAAAAGGGCTTAGTTAATTGCCTTACTTTTTTAAGCAGATTATTTTGCAGAGCGGTTTACACAAGAAGTGCTACATTCCATACAAGACGAAAAAACAGCCTGGGGGTCACCAATAAAGCATGCAAAATAGCAGGGCTTAATTTAAAAAGCTTGCTTGTCTTAGCACATCAGTCTATCTCCAGGCTTGCCCAGGCAATATTTCAATATGGCATCATATGAATGTGCAGAATTGTTTTATGCAGGTAAGCAGAAACACCTCATTAAACTACAAAATGTGTACAAATGTTTAGTTACTAGGCAGACTTATACAGACTAACTCACAAATTGTGCAAACAGGTAAAGCATCAACAATGTTCTTGAATAACATATAAACATTCAGTTAAAAGTATTCAGTTTGGTACCAATAATTACTGTCACCAGTAGTGTATGGTACATGTGATTTAGTAATCAGAAACAAAAAAACCCCTATTATTTTTAAAAAATAATTATTATTTGCTTAGGGATATTACTACATTAACAGCATCTGAGACTGTATAAGATTATCTTATGTTAATATAATTACAATAATGCTATAACTTCTATCACAGCATCTAACTACGGCCTAAATTAAATTATCCTACAATAAAATACCTCAAATAAGTTTTCCTTTTGAACAATAGGCCCTAAAAAATTAAACTGGTGAATCACCAGGCACAATCCATGTTTTATTTTCTACTAAGCTGAATTTTAATTCCTATAAAAGCCTATGATGGACTGTACCAAAGAGCATGACTATAACAAAAAATTGCTCTGAGTGTACTGTTGCAGTACAATCCCTTGAAACAAGGCGCAACAAAGTCCAACAAAACACATCATTAATCTAGCCTTTAGAACAGACATGAAGCAGGTTTGTCCAAACCAAGGTTGTGTTGGTAACTGCGCAGAACATGAGATGAGCTGTTTGTATGGTACTCGAACTGATGCTAACTGACACTAACTGACATAGCTTGCTTCACAGAAAAATCACTCTGGTTTGTTGATGCTGCATTGTTAAAACAACAAATCTAATAGTGGCTTAAGATTTGTATACAGCATGTTACATTTGAGATTATTTAAAAAAACAGAGCAAAACAGTAGATGGAGGACAAAAGCAGGACCGTATGATGATACAGGATGTTGACATTTTAATGGATTTGACAATTGACAAAAGTCTCAATATTATCTACTACATTTTAAAACCCATCTATGTTAGAAATTATATTCTAACAAACATATTGTTGACTGAAGGTTCTAATGTATTAGATAACTAGAACCTTCAGTCAGCAATATGTTTGTTAGAGTATAATTTCTAACATAGAACAAGAGCTTGAACATTCATAGTGACATTATTATGAACGGTCTATTACATTCGCAGAACCGTTTCCTGTATAAGCTGGTTGTTTTTAAGTGTGCGGTGGAAAAAATACCCACTGTATGCATGACAGCAGATTAAAATGTGAGCAGGAGAAGTGAAAGCTCACAGCAGAAACAAACATCTATATTTCTAGCACAGTTTTAGGCCAATCAGTGCACAGTTCCTAACAATACGCTTACTATATTATTGCACATAAAAAAAACTGTCATCAAACCACACAGAAAGTATTTTCCTAAATCTCAACAAAGCACAGTAACACCATTATACTGTCCAACAATCATAACCTTCCATAATCTGTTTAAGCTCTCAATCCGATCAGCAGTTTCTCTAGTTTGTCTCCTCTAAACATTCCTGAACAATGAACATTACAATTTAATACACACACTTAAATTTAACCACAACTCTATCCATTCACATTTTCACACAGCTGTCACTCCAGTCCAAGTACAATCTTACTGCTAAAGTTTGTGGGTGATGGTTTATTTGTTTCATTTGATACAGCGCTGAGAATGACTAAAAAGTTGTGACAAATATTATGTGGTTAATTAGCTTAAGGTTAAAACAATGAAAATGAGAGAAATCCAACCCTCACAAATGCACCAGTGCATTTACTACTTTTACAACCTCAGTTTGCAAACAGTCAATAACCTTGTTTTAATGATTTACACATTTGCTGAATTCAAAGTGAACAAGGAATATGATATAGAATCATATAGAATATCTACAGATCCACTACACTCACCTCACATTGTTGATGTTGATGATTGGTTGCTTTGTCCAAACAAAAGCTTAAGGTTTTAGCTCATCAGATATTAAGTATGAATGGTTCAAAACCACATGGAATTTCTAAAAAATGTTGGTTGATTCTATGGCCAGTTAAAGATCATTTTGCGCACTTAAACGTTTGGATCACTGTGCTGCTGGAATATTCAACCATTCCTTAGTTGGTGCTCCCTGGCAAGACTACAAACAAGGTTAAAAGTAGTGGTTGACCAATATGAGTTTGGTAATGGCTGATGCCAATATTCAGAGAGCAAGGTGACAGAACTGAATTTGCTGAACTTACAGTAAAATATCATTTATTAAAACTATAAATGCAATTGTGAGCAGAGGCATTATCCAATGCCAATTATCTCAAAATGGTATTATCAATCCGATTAATTGGTCTAACACTAATTTAAAGGCAGCAGTAGATTCACAATAAATGGCTTTACCATGAAATAACAATTTTAAGCATGCTCTTTAATGCTATTTTTAAATTCCAAAGTCTAATTTATGCACTCACCAATTAACTGACTATTGGCCCTTTATACCTCCTGAACATCATCCTGAATGAGTGAGCCTCATAGACTCCTACAAGTGGCCAAAATGTACAGAATCATAATTTAACAATAAAATCAGACTATAAAAACATTTTGACGTGTGTTTAGGTTCTCTACTTTAAAACAAACTAAATGGAAAACTAATTGTTGTATATGAGTATAACAGAAAAGTGAGATAATGTGTGTATGAGTACAGAGCTAGGCATAGCTTCAGCTCAAGGTTAAGTTTGTTCACGTGAGAGCAACACAAAAGAACTGTCATTAAAAATAGTAAATAATATACAGCAGAAATGAAACTCACGCATCAGAACGACTAATGTCATCCAAAGTTGCAGAAGCTGTTTGATAACTGCACACACAGATAAAAAGAAAGAGAGATTTGTAAAGAGTTGCACACAGAAATGCACACAGATTTAGAAATATAAACATTAAACATATAAAGATTTTCACAACCCACTTAGACAAATGAGAAAAATATGATACTTTTTCTTACATATCTGTGAGTGGAAAGTGCATGTGAAAGTCTAGAATTTGCAGTTAATTATAGATTAGAGTCAGGTTATATATATATATATATATAAACATGGATCAATGTCTAATGTTTGAGCAAAGGTACAGCTATAGTAGTCAGTCAGATTCTCATTCCTGTAATTTTTGTGAGCAGTGCGGTGAACCTAAACACGTCTTTGGTAAGTGGGAGGAAAAAAGAGTAAACCCACACAGACATAAACACAGGACATGCAAACACCAAAAAAGCAGAATCTGAGGTTGGGATTAAACTAGACAAGCAGAGTGCGGTTAAAAGTATTAAATACCAAATTAAGTAATTTCAAGACAATTGTTACTAGGTTGACCATCAAAGTTAACAAGATCACAAAGGATCCCAGGGTAACACAATCCACCATAATAAGAACAATTCAATAGGATATAAAAAATAATTTTGTGATTGGGTGAGACTAAAAATTGTCTACTTGGTTTAAATGAGAAAAGTGTCACGTATGAAGAAAGAAATACACTTGATTCCAGCATAAGAACCTTATTCCATCTTTGAAACATGGTGGTTTTCTTCGTCTATGCCAGAGTGGCTTGTCATCATTGATAGAACAATGAATTCTGAATTATACCACCAAATTCTAAAGTAAAATATCAGGATATCTGTCCCTGAACTCAAAATAGAATGAGGGTCATGCGAGAGCAATCTCAAGCACACGAGTTCATGTTATGGAGTAGCAAATCCTGATTTATAGTAGTTCATAAGAGTTAAAGCTGTTCTGTATGAAGACGTATGTTAAAATTCCTAACTGATGTGCAGAACAGATTACTTATGATAAGAGGGTCACAGCAGATACTGAAGGCAACATGCTTCCATTTTGGAAATGGAATACTCTCATTACGTGCAAGTCAAATCAGACTTGGGTCAGAGATTTGGTCACCCAAGGTCGTTCACACTTCAGTCTTTGGCAACACCACTGTTTTATTACGTTTATTATTTTATATAATTTTAATTTATTTATTACTGATCTATGGTTGTTTTCATTATGGACCTTTTCAACCATATATTCCCACCAACTGTCTAGCAGAAGGCAGGGTTTCTTGACAGCATTAGTTTTCTTTTCCTTCCTGAGCAATTACTCATTCCATGCTGAGGAAAAACACCCTCACAATACAATACTGTCACCACTAAGCTTCACAGCAGATATGGTGGTGTTTGAGTAAAGTGCTGTGTCTAATTATCACCAGTGTTTGGAATTCAATTTAAATACTTCAATCTTCTTGTTATCTGATCATTAAAAAATATATTCCACATGGCATCAGAAGTGAGTGCTTTAGCATGGCACTTTTTCATCAATAGGCTTCTTTTCTGTCATTTTGCCTTACAGACTGATGGGACATTGACACACACACACACACACACACACCAACCAAACACAGCTATAAATTCCTTTAAAGTTGCCACTGGTACTGCTTGATTTTGAAAGCAGTCCTAACCTAGACAAGCTGTTGGTATAGCCACCCACTTTCCATTTCCTTACTCTGAATGTCATTTACCACATTAGCGTAACCAATTAACCTAAAGTATTTTTTGGACTGTGGGAGAAAACCCACGTACCTGGAGCATAGGCACATGGACAGAGGAAGGACATGCAGACTACACACAGAAAGGACTAAGACCGCTTAACCATGAATCGAATCCAGGATGACTGTGCACCCAGCTAAGCAACATGTCAAAGCTAAAAGTGAAAGGAAGAGCTGCAAGAGGTGGGCTGCATGGACTAGACAAAATGTGAGAATGCGTGTAAAATGTCTTTAAAGTGTTTCTGATTTTGTAGAGATTACATATATATTTTAGGATTTGCCATGTGAATCACTTTTGAGGGTGAGGTGAACACCGAGTGTGTTTAAGTGCACTTAATAATCAGATCATAGCCAGATTTCTGAAGTTATCTGATTATTTAAGTTGCTATGCATACAGCATACTTTGATCTAGGAATCAGATAAAAAAATCCAATAAAAAGAGCTGAATATTACCTTAGTAACTGGTGCAATCAGTATTTTCTGCCTAGACAATTACTGTCATGTAAACCTAGAACTCACCAATTATCAGATTACTAAAGTGCATGTAAATATGTTCCTTGTATTACTGGGGAAACCACTTGCCCATTATCATTTAAAGAGCTGTTTTGACAGGGTGATAGGGGTGCTCCTGATGCTTGATCCATGTGGTATTTTGACCAAAGTCAATGTCACAGATATTTAATTAAGACCTCAGGGAACAGTGTTAAATATTGGAGAAGGTGTTTAATATGTCACCTTTTAGGCTTCTTGAATCTTTTTTTGTGTCCCTCTTTCAAATTTATCCCAAAGGCCTTTCAAAAACACCTTTCATACCAAAAACGATGGTACATTATTTGCATTACCCTGCACTACTAGTACTAGTCTTCAAGAATCCTAGACTATTAAATCTGAAGTGATTGGCCAAGTGATTGTTTGTACCTGAACATCTTTATAATAATTACTCTAAAGGGGCGAATCCCTAATTCCTTTTAGAATAAACCCACAAGGTATTTTCTTAATTACATTTTAATAACTGATCAGACTTTTAACATGTTACTTTCACTTTGATGTTGAGGGTGTAATAATGCACTTAAAATAATGCTATTAAGAAGTTCACTTTTCTTTTGTGTTCATGATAAAACATAAAAGCGGTCTTTTGACTGTGCCAGAAAGGCTATGCCAGTTTCTTGTACAAAAGTACAAAACTTATAAAGTATTAAATGAATAATTACTTAAAATCCAAAAAATATCAGAAAAAACTGATAGATACTGCCAGGCACAACTTGGTATCTGTTGTCCCCCTATGTGTGTAGCCCTGCGGTAAAAAACTACGTGTGACATTTCAGATATCTGCCCTCAAACAGACATTATAAAAACAGGTCTGACTTCCCTTTCTTGCTAAAATGTCTCAGAATCCAAGATTACCAGTAACCTGTTCTGTAGAGTAATTACCTTCTTATTAAAACCATTTGGTGCAATCAAAGAAAATCATTTAGCTTATCTGAAGTAAAACACACCGATAAATTAAAAAAACATCTGTTCAAGGTTATGGAACGTTTCAGGTGCTAAATGAAACAAGGGTACAAGTGTAGATCTATATTTAAATCTGAGAGAGACTTCTAACTGCAGGTGGGTATTCTGCTGAGTTGTGGGGATTTACAAAAGTCCAGTTTCCTTTTTATCAAAATATATGAAATAGCTCATATTATTACCAAGTAATATGACAGAATATAATATTTAATTAAAATTATTTAAAAATACAATTGCAATGACTGGAATAATGTGTCATAACAAGATAAATGCTCGATATTATAAATGTGTACTTCTTTAAACTTACACATTAGATGATGTAATTCTTTGATTCAAGTCCCCAAGAGTCTGGGAAGTTTTCATGTAACTAAAAGAAGAAATGATTAAATCAGTGGAAAAGAAGTGAAGAAAAACTAAGCAACAGATATATAAAGACTATCGACGTTGAAGGTTTAGAAAAGAAAATTCTTCACAGTTCACCACAAAAGACCATAAAAGGAAAAATGTAGTAGAACAGTAGCAGAACCCCAAATCAGAAAAACATTGGACAGTATGGACAACGCAGACAAAAAATACAAATTGTTGCTTACATTTACTTTGACTTTTATTTAATAGCAGACAGTATGAACCTCTTTCCATTTGATAATAACCATCAATTCCTGCATTTTAGGTCAGCAAATTTAACAAATAAATAGGGCAATTTAGAGCTGAATTAAATAAACTAAATAATGATGTGATTTCAAACAGGCGATTACAATTATGACTTGGGATAAATGTAGCATCCAGGAAAGGTTGAGTCAGGAAATTATTAGCAAAGATGGGTTGAGAATCTCCAATTTGTCAACAAATATTTGAGAAAATTATTTAAAATATTAAAAACAATGTACTTGAAAGAAGGTTTGAAAGAAGATTGGAAGGGACTTGAATACTTCTCTCTTTTCAGAGTATAATATCATTAAACGATTATTGAATCGTGAATTTCAGTGTGTAAAGGCCAAGGGCACAATCTTAAGCTGAACAGTTGTGATCTTTGATTCGTCAGATAGCACTGCATCAAGAACTACCATTCAAAGTCATGGATGCAAAAGAAGAGGGTATGGATACTGGACTGGCCTGGGACATAATAGGAATTTTAAAATGCAAAACACAACAACAACGTCCTTGTACTTTTGCAAATCTTAAGACGTGTTTGCAGGAATAATGGAACATAATAACACTTCAAACACTAAATCACTTGTGTCAAAATCTGTGCCAAAACTTATTTTAAGTCTGAAAGGGAATGGTAACATTACAAGATGTAAATGCTTTACCATCTCAACTTTTTTGGATGTTTATTAATAAATTAAATGAAGTTGACCAGTTTAAAAACATTCAGCAATCAGGATGTACTCACGCATTGGAAGACTGGACATCCTGCCAGCTTTTAGTGATGTTGGTTTTCAATTCGGCTAGAGGGTTTATACCAAGTCTCCTCCTCAGTTCCCCAGCATGCCTCTCTTTTGCTGACAAGACCTGTCTTAATGTCTGAATCTCATCATCCACCTGGTACAAGTAGACATAGTGTTAAGGTTCCATCCTGTGCTCTTAATGTAGGGAATTTCTTTAGTATAATATGCAGTATGTGGATAAACCATTGGCCGCAATAGTCAGGTTATATTAATTCCCATTGTGTAAGCGTAGCATCTAAAATATTGAGGTTTATAATAGCTCGCTGTCTGCTTTGCAGAGCAGAAAACATGCACACAGTCCCAGTACAAGCAAGGTTTGAACCAAGAGCTGGGAAAAACGCTTTTCTATCTGCCTGCTTGCCCTGTATATTATAACGATCTACTCTGGAAAAAAATATTCTAATAAACATCCTTATATAAACAAGCAGTTTAGGATAACAACAACAGAAATTTGTCTGCTGTGCACTATTTTCAGGAGTGACATACTATGCAAAATGTGGCCGGCATAAAATTATTATTTTGTGGGAGATCCCATAGCCTAGGTAGTGGTGGCTACTTGCTTGCTTACAAACTGCTGTAGGTCAGTCTGCTTATGTCATTGCTGCCCATCAGCAAAGTGGTCTTGTCATATAGAGTAAGAGTGTTTCTCTGCCTTCTGCATTTGATTTGTATTGATATGTTGCTGTCTTGACTTTTACCTCTTGTACAGCTACTTCTTGTAGAGTGTCTTTTTCAAGTTTGTTGTGATTGTAGTTTCATGAATAATTAAATGAATAATTAAATTATCTGAGATTATGCTTTCTCCAATTACAATAAACCAATGTATGTTGAGCTGGTGACATTTATCAGTGGTTTATCAGTATTTTGTGGATTCTATTCTACTATTGATTATGTCCTCATAGCACAGTTTATATATTTTCTACTTAATCTATGGGAAATCTTCCCTTACACGCTCCACAGTTTTCTTTATGGCTTGACGGCAGCCAGCCAACATGATCAAATGTAGACAAGGAGCAAGATTCCACTAAGTATTGGCACCCTTGTGCTGGAAGTAAAAATTAGGTAATGTATAGTATATATTAGGGGTGTCACGATTTCGATATTTAATCGAAATCGATCGAAATTATGTCACAATCTCGAGCCTCGAAG
>JAUZSU010028053.1:0-10509 GCA_034780255.1 Parotocinclus maculicauda | reverse complement strand
ATAGCTTTTCTAACAATAGAAAACAAAAAGCACCACAGACCTCAAACGACAAGACAGGGGCAACAGTGGCAAGGAAAAGGTCACTTATAAGTAAGAACCCCCGAGAGGAGCTCAGCTCAAAAGGGGAGCCCCTCCTTATTTAGTGTAGAGTCCCAGTGCCTCTCTCAATCTTTTGGCACCCTTGGTGTCCACACAGTTATGACGTCAAGAAAACGTGAATCTTAATAATGGCTGGAGGGTCAAAATGGAAATTAGAGACCTCAGTCTTTAGCTGTTATGTTTCAGAAAACCTGAGCGTTCTAAGCTTGTGTACGTCATCGTCTAGGTCTCCCTCTAGTGGTTATTGTTTGCAATTACAACACACTTACAATCGCTTTTAAATAAATAAAACGACATAGCTATTTAGTACGCAATAGGTATATATAGTCTATATTATTATTATTATTATTATTATTATTATTGTTATTATTATTAGCAGTTGCTCAGGGGACGTAGTGGTCTAAACCCACCACAGGGACTTATTTAAACTAAATTTAATAAATAAAATACTAATATATATATAGACTGGGCAGCACGGGGGCTTGGTGGGTAGCACCACTGCCTCACAGCAAGAAGGTCCCGGGTTCAATCCCAGGGTGGAGCGGCCTGGGTCCTTTCAGTGAGGAGTCTGCATGTCCTCCCCGTGTCTGTGTGGGTTTACTCCGGGTACTCCGATTTCCTCCTACAGTCAAAAAACATGCATGTTAGGTTAATTGGTGTCTCTAAAGTGGCACTTAGTGTGTAACTGTGTAAGTGACTGTGTACTGTGTATGTAGTGCCCTACAATGGATTGGCACCCTGTCTAGGGTTGTTCCTGCCCTTGCGCCCAGAGTTGGCACCGGCTGGCACCCAGCCCCATGTGGATTAAGCAGAATATAATGGATGGATGGATAATATTTAGACTGTGATACATTACAGATGATGTAATGTTATGAATTGGAATGAGTTATAATCAAAGTGGATATGGTGTTGAATCTATTTACTCAATCTTTCCATGGAAGCCTAAATAACAGAACAGCAAAAATAACAGAAGGTTATTTTAATAGTTTAGTTTATTAGTTCAGGTTCCATTGTATGACGCAAGCATCCAAACTGCTTTTGTGGAATCGGCTCTTTCAGTGGTCGATTCCCATTATACCGTAACCAGTAACGTCAATGGAGTCGACTCGAATAGCGCGAACGTGTTTTCCCTCGGAAGCGCGCGACACTGTGTCGGGGGCGCGCCGCGCTCCTGCTTCACCTTGCCTGGCATGCGCTGGTTCTCCTCACACACTTTCCAGCTTTTCTTTGTGTCAGGAATATGAGAGGAGGAAAGACTAAAGGAGCTCAAAAATGACAAATAAACCGACTGCTTCAACTCTGTGGACGTTTTACATTCTGACAGAAGACGCCTGATCCTTTTTTGTCGATTTGGGACATTCATTTTTTGGTTAAAAGGACTCAAAAGGTGGATGATTTATAGCTACACCTGTAAAGAGGTCATCATTAACATCATGTTGTTTGTGCTGCAACAAAGCGGGAGGTTTTTTATTACCTTGGTGGCTTGTCATTTGTTTTTGTTGACATTTTTAGGAGGAAAATTGTAAGTAAAGCCACTAAACTATTATAAAGGCTGATGTGGAAATACGATTCTGATACACACAGATCATGTCAAAAGTATCTCTTATATACTGAGGAGTTTTATATTTTATTAGTACTAGCTTATTTGTAATGTATGAACATACATTATATAAATTCAGTTTTTCCTACAAGAGCAGCACATATTGTTCTCCTGTATAGACATTATATATTTTGCCAAATCATCCAACCCCTAACTTTTGACATCTGTGTTGTTTTTATTTGAACAACTTGTGAGTTGAAGCCGTGACTAACTGTGTTGTCCTTACTTTTACTTGAAGTTGATCTTGACTCAAGTCTTTTGTCTTTTTCTTCCATTTCTTTTGGTTAAAAAGCATCCTTACAGTTTGGTGTGATTAAGCTAACTGAATGGGTGACTGGAAAGCCTTTAAAGTTGTGACTTTTACGATCGGTGTCATCCCTGAGTTCATCCCAGGTAAAGGTGGTTAAATTTCAGGTCTACTTGTTGGTCCGTGGTGGTGAGAACAGCGATGTGGGCTCAGTTCGGGATATGTTACAGAAAATGATCATGAAGCTCCTAGATACATTTATCCGGTGACGTTTCACCATGGACTTGTGGACGAATGGTTCCAACTGTTTGTCGAACTGTAACAGCAGCTGGGATGCTAACTTTGACGTCAACACTTTTCCTCCACCTGTGGGCATCTTCCCGGTCTCAGTTCTTATTGGGGTCACAGTCACCTGTGTGCTCTTTTTCCTCGCCGGAGTGGCTGGAAACTTGACCACCATCATGGTGGTCTTTAAGTACAAAGAAATGCGGAGTACGACCAACCTGTACTTAGTGAGCATGGCTTTTTCAGACCTGCTGATCTTCTTGTGTCTGCCGCTGGACCTGTACCGGATGTGGAGGTACCGACCGTGGACTTTAGGGAACGTGCTGTGTAAACTTTTCCAGTTTGTCAGCGAGTGTTGCACTTACTCCACCATTTTGAACATGACTGCACTCAGTGCAGAGAGATACTTTGCTATTTGTTTTCCACTCAGAGCCAAAGTGGCAGTGACCAAACGCCGTGTCCGTGGGCTCATCATGGCGCTCTGGACCGTAGCCCTATGCAGTGCTGGGCCTGTGTTTGTCCTGGTGGGGGTCGAGCATGAGAATGGCACTGACTGGCGTGAGACCAGCGAATGCAAAGCTACAGAGTACGGGGCACGAACCGGTCTGTTGAGTGCCATGGTTTGGGTCTCGAGTGGATTCTTCCTGCTGCCGGTCTTCTGCCTGACCGTGCTGTATGGACTGATCGGACGTAAGCTATGGAGGAGGAAGAGGAGGAGGAGGGACAGAATGAAGAGCAGAGAGAGCAGCAACAGGCAGACCATCAAGATGCTGGGTGAGTGTGTTCATGTGACAACGCAGCGTTCAGAAAACACCTCGGATGCTGGCCGGAAAGTTGAGGATATATGCATTCATAAACATTGGCTAATTGTCATGATTAAATATACGGAAAAACGCTAATTTAAATGTATTTTTAAATGATACCAAAAGTATAAATAAATGCTTTTTTATCTAAATTCCCAGTTGCCCTCCTGCACACACTGATTTGACCCTGCCTCTGGCTAAAGGTCTTTTCACACCGAGTCGGATTTTTACAGACGCATGTCAGTTTTTGGAAAAGAACACACATATAATAAAACTGTGACGCAGCGTAAAATGTTTCATCATTGTTTAGATGTGTTCAAATCAGAACTCTGTTGTCAGGCAGAACAGCTCACCCTGCTAGCGGCAGAGCACAAAAACTTATAGGACAAACTGTTTGATTTGGCTAAGTCTGTGGTTGGTGGTAGCCTAGCAGTCAAGGTACTGGACTCTGGACCAAAAGGTCCAGGGTTCAAATCCCACCTTGGCCAAGCTACTCTTGAGCAACAAGAGCAACCTTAACCCAAATTTCTTGGATTGTAAGACTGTATCAATTGTAAGTGGCTCTGGCTAAATGCCTTAAATGTCTGCAAACAGGGGTGCCCTCTTTTGCCAATACCGCCCAGCCATATTAAGGATATTATTAAGTGAGGGTCTAATTCATTTGTTAAATAAAAATGTATTTAAATGCCACCTCTCTCTTTCAGCTGTCATGGTCTTTGCGTTTGTGCTCTGTTGGCTCCCGTTCCACGTGGGTCGCTACCTGTTCTCAGCATCGCCTGAGGCTTTCTCGTCTCCGTTGGCGTCCCTGATCTCTCAGTACTGCAGCCTCATATCCTTTGTGCTGTTTTACCTCAGTGCCGCCATCAACCCCATCCTCTACAATGCCATGTGCAAGAAATATAGGAACGCCGCCCTGCGCCTCTTCAGCAACAGCTCGCCCAGCTTCACTGAGTCCAGCATCAGCTGCTGACATGAAATCATCTGTTAGATTAACTGCAAAGCTCGATGTAGGACTGCGAAGGTCAGTATGATGGTTTATTGTGATGCATTGGAATATCCCTATTAAATGCTTGATAGTTCTCTGGATTTAGTCGTATATTTTGCATCATTCACCTGCTTGAAAATCCAGATCTGCCACTGCTGTAGCATCTTCTCACAACATTTCATTTTCCTGGTGCTTCATGGAATCCATGATGGCATGTATCCCAATAAGATTTCCAAGGCCTTTGGAAAAAATCGTCTACTTCATCACAGATCCACCACTATACTTAACAGTGGGTATGTGGCTATACTTAGGGCTTCAGTGGTCACCGTTGCAGGTTTCCCCTCAGACACAGACACTTATTCTTTACATTCTGTTTGCTTTATGAACCCTTTTGGGTGTTTTTGATAGATCTTGGGCTACTGGTCAGGCTTTAAACGGGGCACCGGCTAGAAAAACTTACATTTTACACATGCTCTTTTGTTTTTGATGAGTATGTTCAAACAAATCCTATCGTAAGCTTATTGAATCGTAAACCAAGGAGTTGAAATTATACTATAAATATATGTCATACCTCAAACACAATAACCTACAGTTGAACAAAGCTTCTCTTATAACTCAGTGTTAACGTTCATGTCATTTATATATAAAATGTATTAAAAGTAAAAAACAAAAAAATGGTTATTGACATGACCACTGCTTTTTTCTCTCTCCATTTCCCATAGCTCATCCTTCTCTAGGTCACACACTCTTCGAGTTCCTTATTTACCAAGGGAGAGTGCAGGAGAGTATTGTACTGCATAACGCTTGCCTACAGGAAAAATACAAGATTCAAAATTCGGAATGCAGTTTCTGCTCAATGTGTATTTATGTGTATCACCTTAAAACCCCTGATAAAACGAGGCAGAAAACCATAAGTTCTGTTCCATCTGTGGAGAGTATACACCTAAGGCTGAAAGATGTACCTTGACTGCAATTGTTAAGAAAGCCTATGAGCTGTACTTCACATGTGGAATTGGTGGCCATGACAAACGCTAGGCTCCTTATATTTGTTATGTAGTCAGCTTAAAAACTTAGCTTTGCGGACTGTTGTTTCTCTCTGACAAACCTGTCTGGCTTCTCTGCTAAAAATAAGACATCTTTAGAACAACCAGATCTGCCTTCAGACAGTGTTAATAACAAAGCCACCAGATAAATGGTGAAGATCACCTGATCTAGATGTTGAACACTTTGGCTGGTGTTAATGTAGATGTTGTGTAGAGCAGCACAATGACTAGCATGGTTACCTCACAGCTCCAGAAATCCCTGGTTTGATCCCAACCTCTGACTCGTGTGTAGAATTTGCAAACCCTTTCCATGGCCATGTGGGATTACTTTGGGTACTCCAGTTTCCTCCCACAGATTCCAAAGACATTCAGTAGATTAATTGGTTGCTCTAAATTGGACCAATGTGAATGTGGCTGACTAAGATTGTTCATTAATTTGTTAAAAATATCAACAATCAAACAAACTTTGGCTGGTAGCAGAGCAAGAATTCAAAGAAAACCGGGGAGATTTGTCAAAAGCTGAAGTACATTAATTAATGAATCAACCGTGATTTAATTAGGTAACTCTTTTTGGGAAGCATCTGTGTGGCGCTCGACCCAGCTGGAAGGTGGCACACAGATGCCGGATTGCTGCTTTACTGTTCATTTTGTGAAATTTAACAATTTAGAAAAATAAAACTTCTCATATGGTAAAGTGTTTTTTTTCTAGATCATTTACTAGTTTATAAAGAGAGAGAAAAGCTGTAAGGAATTATAATGTTGCCTTAAACAAACTAAAATTCTGGAGGACAAACTTACTGTAGAAACTGCAGCATCACGTCACACCTGACAAGGAACTGTGAGAGTGATGCATCTTATTTACAGTTCCACTAATCTTCTTTAATTACTATGTTCTTTTTGGTATAGTTCCAATTACATTTACATTGACATTTACATTTACAGTATTTAGCAGACGCCCTTATCCAGAGCGACTTACAAAAGTGCTTTAAGACATCAGTAACATAATGTACTCCTAATAATCAGGAATCTAAACAACAATACACTTCTGAAACTGTTACGGTTGTGTTTATTTCTTTGTTTTTTGTTTTTTTAGAGAGAGAGAGAAAGAGAATGGGGGGGTATTCAATGTAAGCGTGAAATAAATGGGTCTTCAAACGGTGGAAGAGACCCAACTGTTCGAACGTTGAGGGGAAGTTCATTCCACCACTTAGGAGCCAAAACAGAAAAGGATTTATTTTGTTTGATTTTGATTTCTATAAATTTGACAATATAAATGAGAACACTATTCATATACACTAGGTGTGTATTCCTAAAATTACAATGTTGTGTGTTAAACGTCACAATGTATATTGATCTAGAACATGGGACATCAGCACAGTCACTGCAGGTGTGTGTGTGTGTGTGACCTTTAACTTGACTTTTGAACATCACAAATCATATGAATTATACATAACAAAGAATGAATCTGCATTATAAAAGCCTTTATATTATTTCAGTTCTGTTTATCATGAGCTTATGTACTGTAGATTATTTTGTAAACAAATAGAGAAAATATGTAAAAGTGTGTCAGATGACTGTAATTATAAAGAGAAATAATGATCATAATGTCCATAATGTATGTATGAAGTCTATATAGATATGTACCATTTGTAAATAGACCTAATAAAATGTTACACCTGGATATGTTCTCATATGTGTTCCTGTTTATTTCTTGAGCACTGTAATGATTGAGTAGAGATTTATTACGAATACAAACTTAAAGCAGGTGCATAAAAAGCTGGGGGCAAGGGTGTCCCCTGTTCTGTTTGTGAACCACAGACCCAGTTATGACCCATAGAACTCTGACAGCAAGGAACCCCAAGAGGCTTGGGGTCACAGAAGTTGGACCAAACAGGTTTTATTACAACATCTATATGTTATGGCTTTGTAAGACAGCAAATAAAACAAAATGAGTTTCAGATTCAGATTTAGAAAACCTTATTCATCCCCTAGGGGCAATTGAAAGCACGCAGAGCAACAATGACAAGATATGAATGAGAATAAATACAAGTAGATATAAAGTAAATAAAGTAAGTAAGAGTAAAGTAAGCATTTATGTACAGGACCTAAAGGGACTGTAATGTAAAGTAATGGCAAAGATGATATCATCAACAAAAATAAACAAACAAACAGTGCATACTGTGGTCCTTCTCTTCTTGATTTATGGTGGCCTTTTGTGGGATATGAAAAAAAAACAATATTCTACAACCAAATGGTTCCAACTTTCTGGAACAGCAGTTGACAGATCAGTTCACCAGAATGGAGCCTTTTTATGAACCAGTTTTCCACCATGTTTGCTGGCCATATCAATGAGTTGATCTGCCTTCCTTGCTTTGTGGCAAGATGGATTTATCACCCTGAAAAATGGCTTCAAAATAACAAATCAATTGAATGAATGAGAAAAGTGTCCAAAATATAATTATGTACCTGGGCATTGACAGCTGAGGTAATGACTGACATCTACTGATTCTACACCTGACCCAAACCCATATCCTAAAAAGTGATCAGGAAAATGTGTTGCCTTTAGGCAGTCACCTTCATAGGCAAAAGTCCCAGCATCGTCTTCTTTATCACTGAATATCACTTTTATTCCGTTATAAACTCTCCATGGTTTCTTCTCTTTAGCCCACTGTAACCTTGTTTCCTTTGTTTTGGCTGTTAGTGCTGGTCTGGGGCTTTTTTACACCTAAATCCCAATTCATTTGTCACAGACATTGACTCCTGCTTCCAACCAAAATTCTGCTCTATTAGTTTTGTTCTGCATTTTCTATTATTTTTTTCAACAAACATATTTTATATTTTACTTATAAGTTTTCTACCCTGGTGCTTTGATGTCTACCCTGTGCCCTGTGGACCAAACTTTCTTTTAATTACCCCAGCTTTTTAAGGTATGTAAGCACTCCCTTTTAACTGCAGGCTGGTTTACATGTTTGGATCTGTGAAGATGTTTCCATAATTTTTGTCCTCAATGTTGAGTGATTCCATTAATTTCTCTTCTACTTGAGCTGGAAAATAGATGCCATTCATTAAAATATTTACATTTGATTTTTGGTAAATTTGGTTTGACGCAGTTTTTTGTTGTATAAAATTTGAAAGAAATGGACCAAACTGTATTCCAGTCAGTCTGAACAGCCCCTTTTTCTGCCAAATCCAAAAACTGTTCTCACTACTGCTCTCACTATTGATGGTCAAATCCTTTGCTCTTTTAAATCTCTTTTAAAGGAGATCACTTCTTTTTCAATGGTTACAAGTGCTCTCATTAATCTAATCTCATCTAGGTCTAACGAACAACTAACCAAGAAACAGCACCAGATCACCATGCTGACCCATAGGACCTAGATGAGCATGAAGTTTCTTATTCTCCCACTATAATCATTTTATTCAAATTAAATTGTATGATTACTAGTTGCATCTCAAACCCACATTTTTCTTTACTGCTTTCTTCTTTGTTTTTATTGTCTTGAGTTATTCTCATACGTTCTGCTTTTTTATATTTCTTGACGTTTGACTGTTTTTGTTTTATTGCTAGGCATCAGTTCTTCGGATTTGTCCTTGATATTTGGCAGGCTGAACTCATTATTGGTGCTGCTCTTGAGTTCTTAAGGTTTGAGGCTGAAAAGATTTGGCAGTGGAAAATAAAATTATACATGCATAGAAAAAACTATTTCATTTTAGTGTTTTGTTTCTTGCATTGTTTCCTTCTTTCCATAATTATGTAATCACTAATGTGTATCTGTAGTCTGATTGTTTTTCTTTTATGCTCTTCTTTATCATGTTGACTGATTCAAAAGGCTGAATTGTTTGGCAAAACGATTGTTTTAGATGATTCAAAGCTTCAGAAACCTTTGTTTCTTCTATTTACTGGCAGAAATGGAGATGCTTTGTTGTAAATGATTTGGGAATAATTTCTATTTTTTTTACTTTAACACTGTTTTGCTTGGGCTTTGTGGGAAATGTAGTGTCTGTAGTGAATTTTCTTGTCATGTCATGTAGTTCTGTTCAGCAATACAGGATAAAATTGACTCTTTATTGATTTTTGGGTGCACAGCAACATTTTATTGGAGCCCATCCTATACCCTATAGTTGTACCCTATGAGGTCCATTACATGCCCCATGCCCCAGTTGGTCGGATAACGCCCTGCTTGTGATGGACATTTCTTTACTAATGATAAAATGTGAAAAATAAAAAGCACATTTAAAAAACAATTAAAGACACAAGAGAAAAGGAAACATTGAGGGAGATTTTACTCAAAGTTTACTTTGATCTGCAGTGCAGTACACCACAATTTTCAAATTAGTCTTACACCTTTGGTTCCTGCTGACATGAAGGTGGTAAGGAATGAAATTACCTGCCAGTTATCTCTTAAATTGGAGTTTGGGGCAAAATAAATTTATGATCACTTTCATCTGATCTAGAGAGAACTGAAGTGCTGCTGTGGGACCAAGAATAAAACAGAGTGAAACATTAATTGAGTATTGATTCCAAAATTCACGCTTAGTATATCATGATGGAAAGATTCATAGGACTTTTGGGACAAACAATCCATGTTCACTCATGCTTTACAAAGCGCTGTCAAAGGGATTTTTTTAAAAGTTCATTTAATACTTTTATTAACAGCCAAAGTTTCGAACAGTTTCTAATCTGTAATCATCATCTTGACCACAGTATGAACTAGGACAGAATTTCCATAGGGGTGTCCCCATTAGGGGCTGCATAGACCGGTCGATTACAAAATCCACTAGTCACCATCGGATGTTGTAGTCAATTATTCAGAATTTGAAAAAAATGGGGAAAAAAGTGCCAAGGGTGCAAGAAGACAATAAAGAAATGAGCTGTTCGTAAATAAACACTGTGCCAATTGAACTTTGGTAGTCTGGAAATACTTCAGGAAAGATAAGTCAAATTCTACAGTTTGTGCTTTATTTGTAAAATCTCAGGTATGGAAACACAGAGTGTGCCATCTGGCAAGTGGGCATTAATATGCTCATAGTGCAGCACATGTCAAGTCAAGTCAGATTGATTTCTATAGCGCTTTTTACAATGGAGCATTGTCACAAAGCAGCTTTATAATCTTATACTATCTTAAAAGGCCAATCCCAAATAGAGCAAGCCTAGGGTGGCAGTGGAAAGGAAAAACTCCCTAAATGTAAAGAAGAAACCTTGAGGGGACCAAGACTCAAAAAGGGACCCGACCTCCATGGGTGGCCTAGATGTTAATTGAAATAGTAAAGTGTGTGTTTATACAGTAACCTTAAAAAATACTAATATTAATAATAATTATCTATACAGTCGATTCTGGTTAATACGACCACCGGTTAATGGGACCAGCTGCTTATTCGGACCAAATCCTAAAGTACCGAAACAAATCCTATTAAATACGTGTAATGTTATTCGCTTATTTGGACCA
>JAUZSU010028042.1:0-10509 GCA_034780255.1 Parotocinclus maculicauda | reverse complement strand
AGGATTATGGAGGCCACTGTGCTCTTAGGAACCTTGAGTGCTGCAGAATTTTTTTTGTAACCTTGGCCAGATCTGTGCCTTGCTACAATTCTGTCTCTGAGCTCCTTGGGCAGTTCCTTCGACAATTCTGTCTCTGAGCTCCTTGGGCAGTTCCTTCGACCTCATGATTCTCATTTGCATTGACATGCACTGCGAGCTGTGAGGTCTTATATAGACAGGTGTGTGCCTTTCCTAATCAAGTCCAATAAGTTCAATTAAACACAGCTTAACCCACTGTATGTTACTAAATATAGCAACTACAAAGTAATAGTCTGAAAAGAAGATGAGTAAGTAAATAGAATGGAAAACTATTTTTTATTGTATCCTGTGTATAATGAATGTCTTGTGGCAAAATTTCGCTGTGTAGAAACTGATTTGACTGCATGGTAAAACCTGCACCAAGGTTTGATGTAAAGCTTGATGTAAAGCTTGTAGAACTACACAGAAATGATGACTTTCTAATAATTCAGATGTTAACAAGCGGAAATACGGAAGGGTTCCGAGTTTCACACACAAGCACCAACACTGGCACAGCAGCAGGTCAGTGGAAAAGAGAGATATTTTTGGTGTGTATGTTAGCAGCAGGTGCTGATGATACGTCACTCTCTATCAGCACAGGGCTGCAGGTGGATGTGTGTTTAGAGGAGAAGAGCTCATCTACCAGACTGGGAGCACATGGTCAAGTGGTCAACAAAATGAAAATGGAAAATTGCTGCCACTTGTGCTTGCTATTGAAGTGTGTGTGTGTGTGTATGAGAGAGAGAGAGGTTTCTGTAGCTCCTTTCCTTAGGTGGACGTGGGTTCTCTTTTTCTCCGAGTCGTTTGTTCTTCCTAATTGAACATCTCCAGTATAACTAATAACCTCAGTAGAAGCTCTGGCTTCTAGCATCTATCTGTGTAACTCAGAGATAATTAATGTTCTCGTCCTTATCTTTTGGCCGAGCAGGAAAATGGAACGCTGACAAAGTCGCCCACTATCGTGCTGGGGTATAATGAAATGAACATGCTGCACCGTGCCAGCTGTGCCCACAAACGGCCACCTCTGACCACAGACGGTACAAATAAAGATCTGAAAATGTTTTTCCGTAATAATAATCGGCTCGGCTGCTCGTGTTTGGTGTTTGGTTTAATCCTACATGCCGGACCTTCTGCACCACTGAGTCATATCTGATCTAACGATGTTAATCCGATTATATAACCTGCAATAACTGCTTACACTACATTATGGGCATCTGGGGTCTGATCATGTGACTGCAGACCCAGTCTTACCCTAAAAAGCACTGGGACTTTGGGAACCTGCTCTTGGGAAACAAAAAGTTTGAGCAAAAATAGTCTGAGGATCAAGCCCATCTTCCATGGATTTTAGCAGACCTAAAACTGGACTGAAATCGACTGGACCTCACACCCCGCGGTACCAGATCTGCCCCCCGTTGGCCCTGAATTTAATTTAAACTGGCATACAAAATAATTGAATGGCCTTGTTTTAGAAAATGTATTACTAATGATGACTGTGATGCCCTGTCCTGGACTGGCATCCTCTCTAAAATGTACACTCTACCCTAACCTAAACCTAACCCACTCAGGGGTCTGTGGAATGTAGCAATGCCCAGGGGTGCCCCCATCACTACTATATTCCTTAATCATTTAACATGTGATACTACTAATAATACAGGCTTTTAAACGTGTAAACAATTTGTTCCAGTGAGTTCTTCAGGTGGTGCAGCGATCTCATGCCCAGGGTGCCAGGTTCGAGTCCCATACACAGACACTAATAGAACAGCGCCCCCTTCCCAGCTCTACCATGCCCAGACTACGTTTACTCCTGTACCCGGGGTGCCCTGTGTATCTAAACCTTTATCACAGTTTTATTATCTAAAAAAACCTCCTGCATCTTAACAACTGTGTAACAAATCATAACATTTCCATCTCTGGCTCTTCTCATGAAGTTAAACCGATCGTCCGGGCAGAGCGACGTCCCACCGAGCTGAAAATAAATCCTCATTTAAAGCATCACCTCCTCCAGCCAGTCCACATTCTGAGAAAATTGGGCTTTAGATGGGCTCGACAATTTGGGCCCATCATCTAGAGAAAACTCATCGCCTAAAGCTCACTTTGTGAGGGAGGGACGTGAGATCTTCATTAGAGACTCGATTATTCCTCCATCCAGCTCATCCACATCCTCACAGAGGTAATGAGCAGAAACGAAAAACCTCTCCGAAGCTTCAGTCGTTCAGAGCAGGAACAGGATTATTTTTGGGATGCTTCAAATATTTAAAATAAACAGCACGTAAATAAAAGATGAGGTGAAAGCAGAATCGTGTCTGAAACTCATTATGATGTAAGAGTAAACGAGAGTCTCAAAGTGACAGACGGATAAATATAAAGATTAAAGTCTAGCACATGGTTCCAGCTCATAGCTACAAAAAATAAGAAAATGATTTCAAATTCAAATTAATGCATTTATTTTAATTGTCATATGGCTTCTTTATTTGTTATATTTTTTATCTTCACATTCTAACATGAGAGGTTGCTTTTACGGCGTTGGAGGATCTCCTGAACAGCTCTCCTCCCTCACCTCAGTACCACCACAGCGCCCTCTATCTGTACTAGAGTACATTTCATATTTAGCCCTGCAGTAGGTACAGGAACACGTAACCAAAATGAAAGAAAGGTAAAGAAACTAAAACATTACGTTTTTATGTTATGTTGTTTTTTGCTATTTATTTTGCACAGGTTTGCTCATGCTAGTTTTCTGTCATTCAGAAGTGAATTAGATATATTATAAGTCACTTTCATTTCATATTTCAACCTCGGATGTTGATCGGATGGACGTTAAACGGTACGTACCTGTATAAAAAAACTAAAAGTAAAGCTTTCTGTTCAAACACCTTATATAATAATAATAATGGACCTGCCTAATATCGTAACAATCATGCAAATAAGGAAGGAAGAGGCTTTTAGGAGTCACTTTATCCTGACCTGGAACTCTGTAAGAATCAAAGCAGGACAAAAAAATATATAAAGAACAACAACAAGCTCCAGCTAAAAAAATCTAACTTCAAAGTGAATGAGCTGTTAGATTTGATTTATTCCCAGCACCAAGCAGGGGCATAAACTTTCTCCAAACTCCTGGTGTAATTTCTCCTGCTTTATCTCAGGCCGAGGAGACGGTGGAAACGTTTGAAATGCTAATGAGAAGAATCTACAAAAGCTCATTTGACAGATCAAACAGCAGCCATTATTCTCCTTAAAGACAGAGAGACAGTGTGTGTGTTTGTGTGTGTGTGTGTGTGTGTGTGTGTGTGTGCGTGTGCGCGCCCTATGACGAACTGATGCCCCGTTCGTGCCTTGTGCGCCGTGCTGCCGGTTAGTGATGCACAGGGTTTTTATCTCCTCCCTCTACGTGACCTGCTGCGGTTCTGGATGAATTCATGGACAGGATTTAAAGCTCCTTCTGAAGATGTTTATATGAGGTATGACCTGGTATCTCCAGGTACCATCACCGTCCGTTTATGATCTCATATCCAAACGTTGCCCTTTCACAGCTCAGAGGTCTGAAGTCTCCACTCGGCTGAGGAGTTTGAAATGAGTTCCTGTGTTGCAGCAGCTGTGGAGCTCTGATAAGGAGACGTTAATGCATCTTCCTCTTCTCTCCAGCAGACCTCCTCAGTTCTTCTTATTAAACCTGATAGCTGCTTTCTCCTCACTTCTTCACAGGGTGGAAGGATCAGGCGATACGGGGCTCAGGATTTGGGATTTACACCTACAGACCTGAAGAGCTTCACCGCCACAGTACCTCCCTCAGGAACCAAAAGCTTGCCTGTTCCTCTGAGATCGTTCTGATCTACGTCTGATTTAGGAGGACAATGAACTCTGATGTTCCTGTGCATACACTGCTCATGTTCTACACAGCCGTTATTCAGCAGGAGATGGAACTGTCAGAAAGCTTAAGGGTCCATCGATTATTTAATGCCTGAGCTCATGAGACTGATGTTTGAAACTAGTTATGAAAATGCAGAATTTTTTTTCTTTCTTGCTTTTTTTAACCAGGACTGGAAATAAAAACCCAAAGATGCTGCTACCATGTGCTCTA
The DNA here is from genome assembly GCA_034780255.1 of Parotocinclus maculicauda. NCBI lineage: Eukaryota > Metazoa > Chordata > Actinopteri > Siluriformes > Loricariidae > Parotocinclus > Parotocinclus maculicauda. The sequence continues at coordinate 6,377 of JAUZSU010028042.1, read as the reverse complement.
CTGCTATTTACACTATTTATTTATTTGTTGTTTTTTTTTAATCCATTAAAAAATGCATTTATAATTCGTTTTAAAATGTCTTTAAAATGCTCATTTATTTGGTATAAAAGCAGGTGTAAAGCTTCCAGATTCCAGTGTTTAAACCTGTTAAAATGCTCCAGCACGTCTGCAGGGAACTTTTTATATCTCTTCCTGTTAGCGTTTTTTACACATTGAAGTTCTGCTCGGTGGAAACGTTGGCATGATCCTGCATGAGACAATTTTTAAACAGTTCAATAAGTGCTGTAGATGAGCAGAAGCTGCTGGTTTGGGGCTCGTTTCCCATTATTACAGAGATCAATAAAGGACTGGTTAAATAACGACCTGTGAAATTGTACGAGTGTGAGATGGAACGTCAGAGAACGTGGACAGAACCCTGAGGACCTTCAGTCCAGCATCCCACCTGCACCATCTGAGATCAGATCCCATGAATGGGATCTACATCAGGGAACCGTCTGCATGAACTTATTTAGATTAATAGGGTGTTAAACCGAGTGAGATCTTATCATGAGCAGAGGAACAAGTACACAACAACACACACAATAACTGTTTTCTTAATCCAAAGAACCTCTGACCAACTATTAAGCATGGTGATGGCTTGTGTATCCTTACCTTAGGCTAAGAGATTTCTGGTGATCTGAGATTTTGGGATGTTTCTTCTTGATGTGATCACTCAGATTTATTGATTTCTGTGAAGGTGGGTTGCCATTTCTTACCTAATCCCTCTTGGCTGTGTTACCTTCTGACGCTCCTGTTTCTAACTATGCTCCTAGAAAGTAGTGCTGCCGGAGTTCCATGCTGCACAAAGCATCTGTGCTCTTAATGAACAAGTAACTACATTTTCGCTTTTCTCTCCGAGCTTTTGTTGCGGTACCAGTTCCAGCCCCACATACTAACATGTTTCTCCTCCACTTCAGCATCAATCTACTGGTTTCCATCATCAGAAACCAGTCCCATCATGCCCAGGCCACACCCCCTGAGGACTCGAGATCCTAAAATGGCTCCGTGTATGGAACAGAATAATTTCATATATGTATATATATATAAATATAGTTCTTATGCCATTCTATTAAATATAGTATTTGTGTGTTATTATTGACTTTATACTTTAGGATCATGTTTATTTCTTGCTGTAAGTCCTGATCCTATTAGTCCTATAGTCCTATTTTTTATATACTGCTGTTACTCTGTGGCTGGAGAGTACAGAATAAATGATGATCATTAGCAGATGCAGGAACAGATGTTTGCTGCCTGTCTCTGATAGTAATCCAGATGTTTTGTAGGATGCTGCAGAGTGATGGATCCTCTAATGTGAAACAGAATTAAATCTAATTCTCTATTACAATTATAAAACAGAACAGCTCATTAGTTCGGTTCGGTTCGGGTGCAGGATTAAAATGAAACAATAATTCCTATTTAAAACTAATTTTATTCACCAAACTTTTACACATTTACAGTCCGACCCCATGCCATGACCGGACCTCGACCTGGGAAATGGTCCGGACCTCAAATGGTCAGAAAACAGATCCTAATCTCAGAGGGGATTCCAAATGGTTCCTGTTAACTCACTGGTTCAGCTCAGACATCTGCCTGTGTGGAATTTGCATGTTCTCCCCATGTCTGTATGGGTTTTTCTAAAACCTTCTGTTTTAGTTCATTTGTACTTTTTTACTCATGCTGTATGGATTACTGTGATCTTATATTTGTTGGAACTAAGTTTTCATGCAGGAGTGCCCCCATTAGAGGTGCTCCCATCTCACCAGCCAAGGTGCCACAAAAATCCCAGCAGTGTTTAGGAGTCCAAATACTTTCTTCCCTGTGGATGGAGTGTTAGTGTTTAAAGTTTGTGCATTGCAGCGTTAGCATTAGCATTCAGAGAGCTTAAGGTGGACAGAGGCAGATTTGGGGAGCTGAATTGATCTGGATTCTGTCCGTATCAGCTGGACTTTAACGTAGAAGCACTTCAGCACTAATTACCGTGTGGAGACTGAAGGCGCCGGAGGAACGTGGCAGAGTGGGATAAGTGTGTGCTCTTAATTTCATGCATCACAGCCTCTTCTGTGCAGATATAAAATAAAGAAATAAATAAATAGAGAAAGAAGAAGGAGCAGTTTGAGTAGTGAGTGATAAAACATTTCTAACACGCCGGCTCAACTGGAACTGTGTTAAAGGTGCAGTCAGCATTTAATGCACCTTTATTAATCATGCACTAACAGCTCCCGATCTGTTCTACAGACAAATAAACACCTATTGTACAGAATTTGGTATGTTCTCTCAGCGCAAGAGCGTGTTTTGTTGTTAGATCTGTGAGGAGATCTGCAGGAATCAACCTAATACTGGACATTTCTGCATAGTTTAATGTTTTTTATATAGAAAATTAATTAATTAATTAATACGGAGACAAAGTTAAAACTGGTAAAGTTTTATTAATAAATTAATAAAAAAATCAAAAAAGAAAGAGTTAAATAAATAACCAGACTTTATATGTGACTCTAATCCTGGATTAATCTGTGCTGATTGTTAGTACATACTCACCTATACTTTAATATACTCACCTGTACTCTAATATACTCACCTATACTTTAATATACTCACCTGTACTCTAATATACTCACCTATACTTTAATATATCTCACCTGTACTCTAACATATCTCACCTGTACTCTAACATATCTCACCTGTACTCTAACATACTCACCTATACTTTAATATACTCACCTGTACTCTAATATACTCACCTATACTCTAATATATATATATATATATCACCTGTACTCTAACATACTCACCTATACTCTAATATACTCACCTATACTCTAACATACTCACCTATATACTAATACATGGTTACAGTTACATCGTAAAGAACTAAAATACATAAGTAATGTGAGTAATAAAGAGCTTTTATGTGAGTTTAGAGTAACCATTTCTTGGTTTATTTTTCTGCTCTTTTCTCTTGAGATCCAGAACCCAAATGTTGTTTTTTTTAGATTTAGCTCTGTGTTATCAGAAGAACAATAGAGGATGATTTGGTTGGAATAAATCCACCCTCTTGTGTTCGTCCTGCTGCTGCTGCTGCTGTTAGATCCTCTAGTAAATTAATTACAGCTTTAATGGAGAATCTTAATTACACCTTAACCTTAACGTGACTCTCACACACCATAACGAACATTTACTTCCCTTCACTGAGCTCCAAACCAAACATGTAGACCTTCCATGAGATGAAATTTTACCCTCAAAGAGCCAAATTATTATTATTATTATTATTATATACAAGCTCCACCCACATCCTCCTAAACTGTAGGATGATCCAGTTAAGGGACTGGAACCAGTACCCAAATATGGAACCAGCATACAGTACCAGATCGGATCAGGACTACATTGGTTCTGGGCTGGTAATGAGCACCATCTGCCCACCCTGTCACCCCCCATACACACACACACACACACACACACACACACACACACTCAGTTTGTATAAATTGGCAGAAAGCGCCTTTATTTAGAAAAAAATGAAACTTATGTACATGTTTTTTACATCTCGAAGATCGTTTGCGTCGGATTTGCAGCAGATTATTTACATGTAAGAAGAAAAATGAAGAGATTTTAAGTCTTAAAGTCACCTAGAGTTAGAAAGAAAGTCTGCAGAGTTTAAATCTAAACAAGAGGAAGGAAGGAGAGCAGGAGATATGTTTCCCTCATCACATGATCAGTACTGCATCATCATGCTACTGTATGGAACATGGTACTGCTGGATTACATCACCGTTCATACACACACACACACACACACACACACACACACGGCTGATAAGAATTATTACTTTAAAAAAGTGTGTAATACAGCACACTTACCACTGGCTGAGGGGGCAAATACTTTTACACCTCCACACCATGCAGTGCAGTTATTCTATAATATATAATTATGGTCTGTATTTGAACTAATCTGATTGATTTATTGATTTACATTCTCATTTTTAATCTTAAAATAGTTTTAGTTTATCTTTAGCCATGTTAGTACTAGTTTATAATTTCAGAAAGTATTTTTAGAAGAAATAAAAAGAAATAAAAAGTAAAAAATATCCTAATTCAGTTTATGTATTAATAGTTCTTTTTATTCATATATTTTAACTGTTTTTTTTTTACGTATCAAAACTTATATATTAAGTAATATATTATATATTAAGTTTATATTTTTAGTTGAACCTTTAGCCAATTTTTAGAAGCAATAAAACAAAAAGTAATTCATATCCAAATTCAGTTTATGTGGAAAAAGTTCTTGATTTATTTAAGAAGTTAGCATTTTTTTTTTACAGTTTTAAAATTAATTTTAGATCACATTTAGACATTTCAGTGCTAGGTTTTATTTGTATTTTTAAGAAACAGTAAAACAGAGCTAATTATAATAGTAATACAGTTTTTATACTTTATAATTATTGTATTCTTTTTATTGAAATTTTTTAAAGACTATATTTTTAGTTCATGTTTAGTTCTAAAAAGACTTTTTCTTTTTAGAAATTGTAAAAACAAAAAAGCAGAAAGTAATTCTAATTCCAATTCAGTTTACATAGGAGTTGTTTGTTTTAATGACATAGTTTAAGTTTTTATAGTATTTTTTAATCAGCTATATTATTTAATCCGATTATTTTCATTAAAGTTTTTATTTGAATAACAGTTTTGGAAATCGTTTTCTCTTTGAATATTTCAGCTTCAATATTTTAGCTAACAGTAAATCTTTTAATAGAACTAAATTATCAGGTGTAACATGGGGGCAAACCCCCCCCCAATCTGGTTTGAGTGCATTATGGGAACTGTAGTTCTTTACCTTATACCTCTCGGGTGTTAAAATGACCAGGAAATAATTTAATCACGGGGTCGAACTGTAATGCAATGCACTCTTTTTTTTATACAGTTACAGGTGATGGAGTGAAACAGGAGGGAAAAAGCTGTGATGTGGAAAAAAAAAACGATTAAAAATAAAAGTCAGGTGAGCTAAAATGACTCTTTTCCTTCCTCGAGTAGAGCAGCATCATGAGATCTTTGTACAGGTACGTCTTATTTTCACCCTGTTACAAACCGTGAGATTAGAACAAAAGCAGAGAAAGCATCACATCGGGTCGCATGCTGCTAGTATCGGTAATCAAAATCCGTTCCTCCGTACGGAGCGGGTTATCATATAGAAAACTCAATCGATTAGCATTAAAAAACTACCAATGTCATACATGGTTACAAGACCTTTGATATTTTACATGTGCATATTACTTACATGTTAGCTTCATCAAGCAGCACTTAATCTGATAAATATGCTCATGATACTGAGATATAAGAGACTAAAAACGCCTTCTAAACGGCCTGCTGAACCACAGGCTGGCTGAGGGAGCAGATCTGAAGATGATATGCCAGTGCAGCATCCACATCAACAAACCAGGGCTTTTGTTCTCCTAAACCAGCAGCGTGAGCGACTCGCTCGGGTTTAATCCCGACCCTGATAAAGTGAGAGAGAAAACGTGCTTTAGAGTTCCAGTCCCGGAGAACCTGCCAAATCTCGAGTCCAAAAACGAAGCCTCCTTTACGTAAGTGAGGTTGTTTCTGATGAAATCCTGAATCCAATAAAAAAACTCATCTCTAATTTTTAAGTCTTGTCTTGTTGTGTAATTGAGTAAAATAAAACTTTTTTGCTGACAGTTTAGATTCGTAACGATAATCGATCATGTTAACGTTTAAGAAAAAACATGCAATAATTTAGGCAGTTTTGGTGCATGATGGTCGTGTTTGCCTGGGAATACTTTAAAGTAACAGATCAGTTTGGTGTGAGTAATATGTGAGGTAAAAACGACGGTATTTTAGGGTGTAAACACTTTCGGATGAGGTTCTAATCCCATCAGGAACTCGATCCTGATCAAACTGAACGATATAGAGGGATTATATAAAAGGTCTGGACTTTATTACCCATAAGAAAATCCAAATTCAGTAGCAATAAAGAAGTGACGTTAAACTGTGGTGACTGAGGACTGGATCTGATCCTGAGGTATCTGATCTACATGTGAACTTTAATCAGGGACCGGATTCACCAAAACTTTCTTAAGTTAACATAAGAATGTTCTTACATTTAATTTCCCCAAAATAAGAAGTTCTCAAATATGATCTTTTGTAGTTTTCTTATGTAGCCCACGTTTACCTTTATTTCCTAGCTATATTTATAGCTATATATGTATATATTTATATACAGTCGATTCTGGTTAATGGGACCAGCCGCTTATTGGGACCAAATCCTAAAGTTCAGAAACAAATCCTATTATATACGTGTAATGTTATTCGCTTATTTGGACCAAAATTCCG
>JAUZSU010028031.1:0-10509 GCA_034780255.1 Parotocinclus maculicauda | reverse complement strand
GGATTTGGTCCGAATAAGCGGCTGGTCCCATTAACCGGTGGTCCAATTAACCGGAATCGACTGTATATATATATATAAAATTTTTTTATTTGATTTTTTTCCCCTTCAAATCCAATATCACTGAATCGGAGATCGGATTGGGGGAAAAAACAGTTTAATCTGATATCTTTCCTATATCACGTATATGCTTTACTACAATTTAGACGCCTTAAACAGAGATGTGTCATGTGAGCAATAGCTGGAACTCAAGTTAATACTGATAGCTAGCAGTTTTATATACATTATAAATATTGCCAATTGCAATTTATTTTCTAAATATATCACCGGGCGATCCCAATTTCCTTTCCGTCTAAGGTCCATAACTGACAGCATACAGAAACAATTTCTAATAACAGAGAGCAGGAGCTCTTGGCTTGTACCAGGCTATATTCTCTCACTAGCTTTAGCTTTGTGGCATGAGCCACACAAATCTCAATCACTGCAAACTTGCTCAGAATGTGCTTTATTACAGCCTTGATAAGTGTGTTTCACCAGTTAGTGCAAAGGTAGAAGTACAAAGTGCATTACCTTCAATTCTAAACACTGTACATTACAATTGTTTAAAACAAAACATATATAATAAAAATGTAAGTGATAAAAATCCCTAGAACTAATCCTAAGGAGTCCTGAGAAAATGTCCTAATGAACCAAGACAAATAAGGTAAAAGATAGACTAACTATGACTATGACTATACCTAGAGCAGTCAGGAAGTTTCCTGTCAAAGGATGTGCTGCGTGGGATGGAGGTCTGGTTGTGTTGGAGGATGCGTTGACATTGCACTTGGTCATGGACTCCCGGGGTGGTGGGCATCCGGTGCCAGGTGGTATTCCTCCTGAATGGAGTCTTGTACTCGCAGGGTGTGCCTTCACTATCGACTTTGTATTCCACCATTGGAATGCGGTACAGCTCGGAACAACCCCTGTAAGTAATTGTGCTATTTTAATAAACACATTACAGAAAGTGTTATAAATCATAGCAAACTACCTTTGCTAGAGTTTCAGAAAAAAAAAAATCACATTTTTGAGCAAAGTTTGAGTCATTAATTTATCAATCTATTTATTTTTATTTATTATGCGCTTACCAGAGAAGCACTGCAATTAAGGTTCAATGACAATAAAAGCCTCTATTCTATTTTTTAAGAAACACACACGTATACAAATAAGTAAAAAAAAATAATAAATTCATTCATTATATTCCGCTTAATCCACACGAGGTCACAGTCCACCCGGTGCCCACCCGGCAACTTTGGGTGCAAGGGCAGGAACAACCCTAAACAGTCCATTGTAGGGCGCACACACACACACACACACAGTCATGCACTAAGGGCCACTTTAAAGACAACAATTAACCTAACATGCATGTCTTTTGGACTGTGGAAAGAAACCAGAGTACCCAGAGTAAACCCATGCAGACACGGGGAGGACCCCAGACCGCTCCTGTGATAAACAATGCAAGAGAACCGTGTGAGATAGAAATGGAAAAAGTACCTTCTGGGAGCACCATCCTCATGTGGCTGAATGATTACCACTGTAACAGTGACAGAAGTACGGAGAAGGTCAATCATCTGCTCATGACTAAGTGTAGCCACTGCCACTTTGCAAATCTCCACCAGACGACTCCCCTGGCGCAGACCTGCTTTCCACGCAAAGCCGAATGGCTCCACATCTGCCACAATGCCTTCAAAGTTTATGTGAAAGCCCAGCTGTCCTAGGCCATTCCGTCTGAGTGTCAGCTCTGTGGTCTCACAGCCCTGGGTGGTGATCTGACAATATACACAAAGGTAGGACAAGGAAATGGCTATGAACTTAAGGACAGAGAAACAAATAAGGAATATAATCAGTATTGTATCTTCTAAGATTTACTTTAAACTAGGGAAGGGTGGCATGACCAAAAAAAAACAATTCTACACTAGTGCTGCATCTGGATAGCTGCATAATACAAATGAACCACGTGCTGGAAAGACATGTGACATAGAAAATGAAATTTGTCTTGGTTTTTTTCCCCCTCTATCTGGCCATCTATCTAATAATGATAATTACAGTATCTCACCAGGGGCATATAGTGTCCTCGTTTATGGTGGGGGTTACGGTCCAGGACCACCTGCGATAAACAAAAATCTGCGAAGTAGGGACGCTATATTTATTTAAGTATTTATACACTATTTTAGCCTTAGAACTTGCAGAATGTTTGTGTGGCTTCGTAGGGCTTGAATGAATTTAGTCTATAATGAAACTTTCACAAACAGCGAACACAACACCGCAGATAAAAACGGCAAGTAGCGACTTGGGCGGCCGATGCTTTACTCTTACTTCTATTTTAATTGTGATTTTTTAATGTAAAATTTAATCAAATACATGTATATGTATACGTTAACTGTACCACACGTACTACGCATGTGCAGATCGAGTTCCGCAAAAACCCGTGAAACAGTGAAAATCTGCTATATATTTTTTCTATTAATATTTTTGCAAAACCTGCCATGCACCGAGTGAAGTGTGAAGTGGAGAGGGAACACTGTATATTTCTATATTTGATATTTAAAAAAATGGTATTACTATGGAGCTTATGTGCCATTTGAGGTGGGTTCCACTAGATTTTGTAACATGTCTTTGAAGTCAGATCTTTATTTTGGATAATCAGCCATGGGTCATTCCAATGTATCGCATGTGATCGAGTGAAACTCGTGGCTCTGAACAAGACATTTCTTCAGGGACTGTTTTTGGAGAGCAAGGCAGAACATTTATGAAGCGACTTGTTCCTGTGTTGGACACCAATAGAAGTATCGGACTGAGAATCACAGAGGTGTCCAGTACAAACCATCTTTCTGTTAATGAAATATCTGAGACTAATCACACAACATAAATGAAACTTAAAGTACACCATTTATACATGAAGATAAATGCAACGCTGATAAATCTCAGTGAGAACTTTAAATAAGCATTAAATTGGTCAGAAGCAGATCAAAAAAGATTAGCAAAGAGTGCTTACCTCAAGTCGGCGGATGATTTCTCTGATGTCTCCACAACCATCCTGGGCTGTGAACATCACACATTCTCCACGTTCATAGAAGACCTTGATGCTCTTGACTGTCGAGGTCCAGCCAATCACATCTCGGCACGAGCAGTTAAAGACTACATTCTTCGACTCCACCTCGATGAGTACGATGAACTCGTTGGAAATTCCGAGCAGGCACTTGACATCCATTAACTGGCCAAAGTCCCGTGCTACCACATTCCACACGAGGGCTCCTGTGCTGTGGAGGTGAGCGTCTTTACGAGGTTTGGCACGCTCCCTCTTCTTGGCACCGAGTGTGATAAAGCTGAACTTTACAGCCGAGTCCACAGTACCCGTGCTCACAAAGTTCTCCGCTAGGTCTTTAAGGTACTCCTGTCGCGTCCGAGTTGCCATGGCACAAAACTTCTCGGACTTGTGTGCTGCGTTTTCCCCATTGATTACCTTTGCCAGCAGGAAGTCCCTGAAAACTGATGACTTTGGGAATGTCACGTCCTTAGGAATGGGAGGACCAAATGGAGGCACATCTTTTGACCTAGATACAGCCACACTGCAAGGAAACAAAAATTGAAGATATAAAGAAAGTTTAACTTAAGACTGACACAACTTGCACAAGGAGCTGTTAATCGCCCCAAAACGTCCATGTACAGAATTAAAGCGTTTAAAGGGAGTCAAAAGGAAGGACTATTATTAAATCACTTAATATGTCTTTCTGTAAGACAGCTTCAATGCTTATAGTTATCATACCTGTAGCAGACGTTTTCAGTGCATGGATTGTGAACTTTAACAATAACAAAAACATGTTGGAAGTGGGAGCGAATGTTTTTAGGTGTGAAGGGCAGGGCTCCCGGTTCTTGAAACACAATGGTGACAATGTCATTTCCAATGTGTCTTTTTCTGAGCAACTGGATGGAGACACAGATATAGAGAACAAAGTAACAAGTGATTGAATGTAACACAGTAAGGACTACACAGACAAGTCGACCGATACAGTAGAACCTCGGAATTCAAAATTAATTGGTTTCAAAGCTTATTCAAATTCGAATTTGTTCCAAGTCGGATTCGAGTTTCCCCATAAGAATTAAGGTACAGAGGTTTAATCTGTTCCCGACCACAAATTATGGTTTTGTTTTCTGTATTTGTTATAATTAATGATAAAAAGCATAAATAAAGCAAACGAGTGTAATGCAAAGCATAAAATCAAATAAAGATGTGAAATTAGTAAATACAAGGTGAAACTATAGCCAATGGGGTAAATGTATGTGAATGTTTCAGAACTTGGTTTTTTTTTTTGTGCTGGAGGATGTGTCTGAAATAACAACAGACTGATATAGTGTACATACTGTATATCTCAAAATATAATAAGCCAATGATCGTACCCAAGTTCATCTTTATTTTTTGGGTTCTATTGGCACACCAAATTGGTGCCTTATTGCCACGAACTTGGGGGGGGATTATGTTTATCTTGATTGGAAGCTTACACACATTTTCTGTTCTATTTAAGGTTCCAATGTTTATAGTTAAATTGTAGTTTCAATCTGGGAGCAAAAAAAATTTGAATGGACCAGTTGATGTTCGAACTGTTCGAGTGAAGAAGCGTTGATTTCAGAGGTTCCACTGTATTATGAGATAAACAGTCAAAAATGCTAGATTAGAACAGGTAATAACAACGATTGGGGTGTAGACAGAAATTCTCGGCTGTACCATTGCTGTGTTTTAAAGTGTGTAACCTTTTTAGTATGAAACCTTGGCAGTTATTTAAGTTTTAATATGATAACTGCATGACCATATTTGCATTGTTGATCAAAATTTAGTTATCTGGCATGTTAATCAAACAGGTTACAGATACCTACTTACTGTCTCAATGAGAATGACTTTAGAGCTCTGTTTTAGTGTCATTTAATAATCCGATTATAGTCAGATTTCTGTAATTATCCGATTAACCAAGGGTCCATGTAAACAGCATACTCCGATCTAGAAATCAGACTGAGAAATAAGATTACGAATATCATTAACCATTGCCCATGTATACCAATTATTTTAATGACTCAGTGTTTGTCATGTGCGTCACAAGCCTAACCCAGCACAATTTCCAGGGCCCGCCTATTCTAATGTCGTAGCTTTATTTACCCTCTTTATTTAACCCTTTTTCCCATTGGTCATGAGGTATTTTTTTCCTAAGATGTGGGATCTGGCAACCCTGAAATTAAGTATGAAATTACTGCTCTTTGCTCCATTTTGTGGAAACGCTAAAACGCAGTATATGCTAAAGAAAATGAAGACTTTGATTGTTAATAATCCAAAATGTTAAGTTTATAACTTGTATTTCTGTAATATCATTGGCTGGTTGCAAAGTAGGAATCCGAAAGCATGAGTCATGTAAACCCAGAGGTTTCCCCATTATATGATTACTCAAGTGCATGTGCAGTCATAGATCGAATTCCTGACTAAATAAGATTTTCTGCAGTCATTGGTTCAGAGTAACTAGAAAGTCTAGGAGAGAGCAGAACTCATGTGGGACAGGAGGGTCAAGAGATGAGATGCCATTGTTTTTCCTGCACAGTGAATTACAATGCTGCCACATCAATAAAACTGTGCCATCACCAGCTCTGGACAAAACATTCAGGAGTGTTTTCATGGACAACATTTTGTAACAAATGTTCTTATCTCCGCCTTTGCCTGTTTGTTTGTGCTTTTGCAAAGGAACTTGGGCAGCACATTTGGATACACATGACTGGTGCAAAAGTACACTCTATACTACAGGGTTAAGTTAGAAAACTGGAATTGTGCAATAATCCAAATTCTATCATAAAATAATGTTCTACATGTATTTACCCATGTTGTACTACAAAACTATAAATCATTGTACACTCCATTAAAAGTAAGGAGTAATAAAATGTTTTTCGAAACTAGCGCACCACATTACCAGGTGATGAGATTCTGCCGTAAACAAATGCAAAGGTAATTGACCACACACACACACACACACACACACACACACACACACACACACACACACACACACACACACACACACACACACACACGGTCCTTATACACTTCATTAATATCATCAGAAGAAATAAGGCACTTGTGGATTTGGTTTGATTGGATTTGGAGGATGCGTTCAGTAACCTTTGATAGGGAGCGTTGGACTGAAGTGCAGAAGGACAGAAGGTATCTGGTGTTACTGGCTAAGATGAGTGATTTTTTAAATTAATTTAGTTTGCTATTTTCGTGAAGAGAGCCTACAGCAGTCCGGGAGTACTTACATCCTATACGTGCGATACATTATTCTGTCCAGGGAGAGCAGTAAAGAGAAAAGAAATCATAAAGGAGAAGAGAAAGAAGAAGTTGAGATTAAAGACAACATGCATTAAAACAAAAGGATAAAATAAAACACAGGGGCAGTTCTGGTTCTCTAGCTAGGAAAACGACACAGAGACGCAGAGAGACACAGAGACGCAAAGAGACACAGAGAGACACAGAGAGAGACGCACAGACAGAGACAGAGACACGCAGACAGAGAGACACGCAGACAGCGTGAGAGCGACGCACACAGAGAGGCACGCGCGCACAGAGACGCACACAGAAACACACGCCCACACAGAGACACACACAGAGACGCACACAGAAACACACGCCCACACAGAGACACGCACAGAGACGCAGACAGAAACACACGCGCACACAAAGACGCACACAGAGACGCACGCGCACACAGAGACGCACGCGCACACAGAGACGCACGCGCACACAGAGACGCACGCGCACACAGACGCACAGACACACAAGTTTGTCTTGCTATCCTTGTGAGGACTTTGTTGGGGGGGGGTTTGGAAGAGGCTGGGTCAGATGCGTCTATGATTTATTAACAATAATAAAGCGTTTGAATTTTGAGGTAAACAAACATTACATTAAAAAGGAAAAAAAAACATTGATGTTTTATCAGCTCATGTAACTTACAAAAAGAGAAAAAAACCAAAACAATCCGCTTCTGTGCGCTTGACCTCAAACCATTTTGAACAACAAACGTCAAAAGCAGAGTAACCTGATCAATTTGGCGTTCAGATTTACCCAGCTCCACAATTTCAGACACCCCAAGGAAGAAGGAACATACTTGAGTTTGTTGGGCACCTCCTCCTGGGCGGGTTTGCGTAGGAAGGTAGCGTTGTGATTGGTGGGCTGCTCTCGCGGCGCCCTCTCCTGTTTGGTAGAGACGACGGGAGTCTTCTTAGCCGATCGTTTGATCCTCTCCTCCAGCATGCTCATGTCCTTTTCTGAGAGCTGGGAAGTGCAGATAAGAAACGGTAAAAACACCGAAGCTCCACAGAGTTCCTGATAAAGTACCTGCCCAAAACAGAACGGTTCCAAAACACCGACTCACATTGCCGATGAGTTTGAAGACCTGATCCCCACAGACGTTGTACGCTGCCACCACCGTATTAAGTGCCGCGTTACGCACCGCCGTGTCCCGGTCGCCGATGTGAACCGCGATGTCTTTCAGAGCCTTCGCCGGCGTCGGCTGGCACACGTTCATACCGTTATTCTCTATCAGACAGCCGAGCTCATCCAGACACTCTGGAGCAGACGTCAGACACGACACAGTCAGAGGTACTGACGTGGAACTACTGTGTTACACACTACAGCCAAAAGTTTAAGGACACCCAAAGATTAGGTGTTCGGTTGGAGGGTTGGGGCTTGTCCATCTTTGCGGCAACAAAAGCCATCCACCCAATTTTGAAACACGCCCGAGGTTGGATGTTAAAATGTAAGCTCCCAAAATTCGGACCAAAGAACGTGAGAGCGAATAAGAAATACGTAATATCCGTGGTTACCAAAGAAACTCTTCGTGTCTGGCATCACTACCCGAAAACTCCTGAGTTTCTCCCCATCCCTCATATATATATATATATATATATATAAAAAGAAAGAAAAAGAAAAAGAAAGAAAGCCTACAGCACTGTACCTGATCTCTGCTTAGAGTTCTTGGACTTGGTTCCCTCCATGAGGAAGGGAAACATTTTGCAGGGCGAATAAACGTTACACAGCATGGACAGAATGGCACGGACGTCTTTACGCACCACGTCTTTCGATTCTCCGACCTGTTCGGAGAGACAGAAAGAAATCACATTACAATATAATGTAACATTACAGATAAACTAGAGATGCACAGACACGAGCTCTGTATGTATATTGTGATCACTCTGTTCAATTAAAATGTGTTCATTAATAATTCATCTGAATCATTGAAAACATCAGACGTAATATAATTCTGGTGCCTCTGTACTGGTATTCAATGTGAGAGGCTGTGGCAAAAACAGACTCTTCTAGCAAAAAATCTAAAAAAAACTAGAGACTAAGGGCTTTAGAAAACTTAAATTTTTTTTTTTAGAAAATTAACCAGGTTATGACTTGCTAAACTTTGGAGATTTGCAGACCATGATTAGATTTCCTATTTGGATTAAATTAATTAATTCAGCATATCTTTATCATTTTTAGATCGATGACGTTGTAAGGTGAATTTTGAGGGACGGCTTTTAGCGCTTCTCCAATGGGATGTTTTTTCAAAACAAACGACAAACTGGGTCAATATTCTGTGCTTTTCATCGTTCTTTATTTATTAAATGAATTGAGGGTTCACTTAACTTTTATTTAATACGTCAGCAGGAAGGTGTTCAGGTTAAAGAGCTTCAGTGTTTTTTCAAAAGTGAGATTTTTGGGAAATTTTTTTTAAAAAGGATATTGATTTTTTTTGGCTTTACCTTACCTTGGCTCAGTGCCTGCTTTTTTCAGAGCCCCTCACAAATATGTTGACACCTTTTCCCTAGTCACTAGATTTAAATCCAATAGATCATCTGTTAACGTGCAGTAATCGTACGAATAGTTACCGGAAACTCTAATCTTATTTGGACCAGATCGGATACGATTCATTATCCTCCAGCAGTGATGAGCAATGGGCACCAACACCCTGCCACTATTTGGTAATTAGCTCCCCCTCAGACCACTTTTGGTAGGTATTCACTACTGCATAGTGGGGGCACCCAAAAGCCCTGGTGTTTGGGATTCATTATGATGAAACGACTGGGTCAAAAAAGCTGAACGTTTATCCCACATCCAACACATCCACTATGATAACAGACTGTTATCGTGTGTGTGTGTGTGTTTTATAAAGGCTCACTGACCTTGAGGATGAGGTAGGGGATGAAGGAGGAGGCCTCGTACTCGCTCAGGTGGTAGTTGTGTCTGCTCAGCATGGTGAAGAGGAGCTTGAGGAACTCCATGGCTTTCATCAGCACACTGGTGTTGGTGTCAAAGAAGCGCAGCGTGAACCACTTCAGTATCAGATCCAGGCAGCCAATCACAGCGTCTGACTCGGCTTCCATGTGCTGCAGGAAGGGAAAAGGAAACCAGGTAAATTAAGTGCTAAAAAAACAGCGGATTTTGTTATCCCTGTGTGTGTGTGTGTGTGTGTGTATATACATTCACGCATAGTTACACAAGGCAATATTTCTTTATCGTGTCCTATATAGTCCTGTTTTTCCCCACCTCTATCATGGCATTGACGGCCTTGACGTGGCGCTGGAAGTCGTAGTGGAAGAGCTCGTCCTGCAGCCACTTTGCCAGGCACGAGGACATCTGGGTCTTTAGCTGTTCCACGTACTCGTCCCGGGGGGTCATGAAGTTCCACTTCAGGATCTAACCAAGAACAAGAACACACGCAGAATTGATACAACTACTGGTTTTGTTCTTCTGTTTGGCCCATATTAACCCCGTTTAGCCTGGTCTGGGTCGGGAGGGTGAGACAAAATCAAACTAACTGATGAAGCATAAATATAAATAACATCTGACCAAAGTGCTACGCAATCAAAACAGAAAACAAGGCCAGTTAAAACACACACACACACATCCCCCCACCCCCACCCCATAAGATCAAGCTTGAGTAAGTAACTGTGACAAGCTCACCAATAACAGAACAGAAACTACAGAAGCTGCTGCATGCCTTTACCTTCAGTGCTTTCTCCTCCTTCATCCTCTGCTCTTTGCCGTTGGGCACAAAGATAAAGATGGGGCCGGACTTATCTTCTTCATCTTTAGCCGAGGGCTTGACTGGACCCTTCTTCCCCACCACTCCCTGAAGAGGTCAAGAGACACACCGTAAAATTACAACACACTTCTATTCAGAATGACAGGCAGAGGGAAACGAAGCAGGTGAGTGAAAGAGGGACAGAGAGAGAGAAAGAGGGAGAGAGAGAGGGAGAGGGAGAGGGAGAGGGAGAGGGAGAGAGAGACAAGGGAGGGAGACAAAGAGAGAGAGAGAGAGAGAGAGAGACACACAGAGACAGAGAGAGAGAGAGAGAGACACACACACACAGAGAGAGAGAGAGAGAGAGAGACACACACACAGAGAGAGAGAGAGAGACACACACACAGAGAGAGAGAGAGAGACACACACA
>JAUZSU010028030.1:0-22139 GCA_034780255.1 Parotocinclus maculicauda | reverse complement strand
TAAGGGCCTTGCTCAGGGATCCAACTGTGGCAGAGGTGGGATTTGAAACCTGGACCTCCTGATCCATAGTCCAATACCTTCACCATTAGGTCAAGAACTGTAGGCCACCACAGTCTACCCTGTATACCATTCACATGTCCCATCGGCAGTCAGATTATGGCACTAAATGTGTGTAACTTATTTACTGTATTTTACGTTTATTATTACTATTCTTTAGTTAGTAACATATGGCTGAGGCACTTTTTGCTGTTTCATACTCGGAGAGTGATCAGACTGTACACGCGCCTGTATCTCCTAGATGTGTGCTGAAAGTCATGTTTAAAAGTTTTTATTTCTGTTTTTGCATTCTACGAAGACCACACTACATTGCAGTGCTTAAGTGAATCGTGTTTATATTCAATTCAAAATTAAACTACAGTCATTTAGAAACGATTAGTTTAAACCTAACCTCGCCAACACACGCTGATGTTACAATACTGACATCTTGTGGTTGTGTAGACAATCGTTCGTTTGTTCAGGGTTAAAATACGGGCCAGGATATTTCACAGTTTGATGTAATTCTGTACATATTGGAATCATCAATAGACCACAAAATTGTATAGTACAATAAAAAAGATTATTCTTGCTTACTGACATTGAGTATATAAAACATATATAATAACAGCATTGCATGTAAGCTTTAAATTGCTAAATTAGGATTGTAGTCAAATGTATCTGTATTAGGTAACTACAAAGTTAGTTTTATACTTAAAGCAGAACAGTCAGGCAAGAATATAAATCTATCTTTACAGTACATGCTTGTGGAAGTGAAGCATGGAAAAAGTTGTTGATGCTCATCAGGCTAAAGAAGGTTACGCAACCATCTTGTTTGGACTCTACCATTGTGTAGAAATAGAGGAAAGTCAGGGCCATTGTTACCATCCCCAGAAGCAGTGGACTAACAAAGACCAATCCAAGGGCAAAGCATGTAATATTCAGCAAGGCCACAATGGAACTCAGTTTTAACAACTAAGCAAATAAAGGCCTCACATTAGCTAATGTTAATGTTAATGAGTCCACTGTCCAGCGAACAGTGAGCAACAGGGTGCATGGCAGTTGCCAGAAGAAAGTCACTGATCTCCAACAAGAACATTGCTACCCAAATGTAGTTTGTCAAAATTTACATGGACATGCCAAAAGGCTATTGAAGGCTCGGTGGGTAGCACCACTGCCTCAGAGCAAAAACCGGGTTCAATCTCAGAGGTCCTTTCTGTGTGGAGTCTGCATGTCCTCCCCGTGTCTGCGTGGGTTTACTCCAGGTGCTCCAGTTTCCTCCCACAGTCCAAAGACATGCGTGTTAGGTTAATTGGTGTCTATAAAGTGGCCCTTACTGTGTGACTGTGTGCATGACAGTGTGTGTGTGCGACCTACGATGGACTGGTGTCCCATCTAGGGTTGTTCCGGCCCTTGCGCCCACAGTTGCCAGGCGGATTAAGTGAAAGGTAATGAATGAATAACGTTGGGAGAATGTGGGTCAGGTAGCAAGTTGTTTTACTAAAGAATGGTTAAAGACAAATAAAAGTTGTTTTGGAATGACTGTTAATGAAATGTAATTGAATTACAAAATCCAATCTTTGTTCCCTTCATTATTTAGTCAAAACATTTTTAAACTAATTTAATTGCCTCAGTCGCAAGTGATACAGGCCTAAAATGCAGGAATTGATGGTTATTAACAAATCAAAGAAGTTGACCAGACAAAACATAAAACATCCTTGGTTCATTCTATATATACAGTGGGGAAAATAAGTATTTAATACACTACCAGTTTTGCAAGTTTTCACTTCAACTTCACAAATTACCTGTGAGAGACAGAATCTAAAAATAAATCCATGAAATTACATTGTATAATTTTAAATAATAATTTGCATTATATTGCATGAAATAAGTATCTCATCTCCTACCAAATCAGCAAGAATTCTGGATCTCACAGACCTATTAGTTTCTTTTTTCGAAACCGTCCTATTTTGCATTCATTACCTGTATTAATTGCACCTGTTTAAACTTGTTACCTGTATAAAAGACATCTGTCCAATTACACTCAATCAATCACACTCCAACCTCTCAACGATGCCCAGCACCAAAGAGCTGTCTGAAGATACCAGGGACAAAATTGTAGACCTGCGCATGGTTGGGATGATCTACAGGACAATAAGCAAGCAGTTTGGCGGGAAGGCAACAACTGTTGGCGCAGTTATTAGAAAATGGTAGAAACGCAAGATGATTTTCTATGGTCTGGGGCTCTATGCAAGATCTCACCTAGTGGAGTAAGTATGATTCTGAGAAAGGTCAGGAATCAGCCTAGAAGTACATGGGAGGACTTGATCAATGTCCTGGAGAAAGCTGAAACCACAGTTTCAAAGATGACAGTTAGTTCATCTTCCAGCAGGACAACAACCCTAAGAACACAGCCAAGATAGCAAAAATTCAATGTTCTTGAGTGGCCCAGCCAGAGCCCATACTTGAACCCACCTGAGGTTCTTTGGAGAGATCTGAAAATATATCTGCAAAGAAGAATGATGGAAACTGTCCAAAAATAAATGTGCCAAGCTTGTAGCATCAGGCTCATAATAGACTTGAGGCTGTAACTGCTGCCAAAGGTGCTTCAGGTATTGTTAGTACATGTGAAGTTTTTTTTTTTAAATACATTTGAAAAAAATCAAACAAACTGTTTTTCACATTATCATTATGAGGTGTTGGGTGTACAATTTTGAGGGAATAAATTAATTAAATTCATTTTGGAATAAAGCTGTAACATAACAAAATGTGGAAAAGTGAAAATATGTAAATACTTTCCGTATGCACTGTATATTTTTCTAGGTATTAAAGCAAAGGCATCAGTTATGTTAGTATACAGCCATTTAAAGCAATTAATTAAAGTCTTTGGTGTTAGTTTACACTACATTTCTCATCCGTGACAGAGAAAGTCTCACTTTAGTGTTAAATCAGGTAATCTGTTTAGTGTTTTAACAGGCTTACTTTTTTAATGCACACTTGTGCACCTATGACTGATTGGCAAGCAGGGGGATACAGCTGTCCCGTTCTAAATTTTGTGTGCCCAAGTATGACAACTAGCCTAGAAATGCCCTGATCCATTCCTTGCAAAAAATTCTGGAGTACTGATTTATCTGACCACAATACACATTTCCACTGTGTAAAATCTCAAATGCCTACAAGCCCAAAGAAGGGATCACGTCACTTGCCAATACACATTTGTGGACAATTTGGAGATTCTATGCTCCTCAAAGACTGAGCCTGAAATCACATCATTATTTCGATTTGTTTAATCACTAATCCTAATTTGTCCAAATGCCAGGAATGTGTAGCAGGCCTGAAGTGAGTAATGGATCTGCTTAACATCTGAAATTAAGTTAATCATTCAAAACGTGGCATATGTTGGGTTCATACTGAATCTGAACATTTCTGAATCTGAATCTGAATCTGAATACTCTCTCTAGTGAAATAAATGTCAAAGTCAATGTTAGACACAGTTTTTTTCTTTGTCTTTTTTGCATTTCCCATACTCTTTTAACCTAGCAATTTTATTAGGGGTTGTACACAATAATATCACACGTAAGAAGGCCTTTGGGAAATTGTAGGATCAACAAGTTAATGTTTTGACCCCTGGTTGTCCTGTTTAAGCATGACCTACGACAAACAAAAATGGTAAAATCCCTGGTGGGAATTGAGGGCCAGCTGCTGAGCCCATCCTATCCTCTCACCAAGGTGAGAGGTGTAAGGAGGTTCATTACTCGCCTCCAGGCTAGCAGGACTTCCAGTGAATGGAGCTGCCGCCTTAGGGGGTTTTGCACAACTCTGCCGCCTTAGTCTTTAACCAAAAGAAGGGAGGGACTGTCTCTTCTCACAGAGCTGAAGAAAGTGATGTGTTAATGTATTTGTGATGTTACATTAGAATATTGCCATACATTACCCTGCCCATGATCTGCCATACAAGCTTTGAGTACTGAGAGATTAACTCAAAGCATAGGAAATATTTTAATTAATTATTTCTCTTGATAATTATATTGACCTTGCAACAAATGTATCAAGTATCAAAAAAGACAATGTGTAAAAAAGTAACTAGAGTGCAGAGCTGTATGGTCTTGCAGGTAGAGTTTATTTTTACATTGTTTACCTAAAATACAATCAGACTGAAGTCACGGGTTGAAATTAAATTTTGCCGTTTTCTTTGGAGACTAGTGAATGATACATGGAATGGGGTTTCACTGATTTGTTTGAGGTTAAACAAGCCACAGCACTGGCTGCTTATCTTTGTCATGCGCATGTAGAGGCTTTAAGCATAAAGGAAATGGGGCTTTTGTGGAGTGGGGTAGACTTGGTTCACCTTCAGTACTGGTGTTTTGAAGAGGAGTAAAACCAAAGGCTTTACGAAGATCACAGTCTAATTCTATCCATATGAATAACCTGTGAAGGAAAGGGGAGGGGATTCTTTGGGTGGCTGTGGCTAACTTAGATGACAACCTTACACTGAATTTAGAGGGATGGCCATTTTGCTCCCTATTCATTACTGCACAGCAGGACAGCCTGGGAAAAACATAGTGTCCCTAAAGGCAAACAGGCTAACTGGAAATAAGGACACAAGCTGGTCGACTTTGGTGTGAAAAGAAGTACTTTAAATGGATGTCATTAACTCTTGTGTTTTTACTCTGACATAAGAGCATGAGAATAAATGCATAGGATTACTTATTAATTCTTACTTAATCACAGTATAATGAATCACAAGGGCCTTATAAAACTATTTTGGTCACACTATACATTTATTTACCATGTTTCAATTTGTTTAATCTAATTATTCAATTCTTAAAGTTATGTCAAATCTCCATCCTGTAGTATGATAAAAAATGTCCAATCAATGACATTATATGAGTTATAAAAGAAAACGTTTTATATGCTGTGTTGTAATAAAGATCCCAATTAACTAAAACCTCTGGTAAGTGATGTGATCCATGATAAGGCTTTTAAATTAGTGGCGCAAGGAAAACAAAACATCCTATCAAAAGCTCCCCACTCCACTGATCCAGCCTCATAGGGATTTGGACCCCTACTGGAGTTAATATCCAATCATTCATTTGGTCAGACAACTTGGCAGATTTATGGCATGTCCCACTGAGCAGAGGAGATTAACTATGCATTAGGAAAAGTCAAATCAGGAAAAACTAGAGATAAGGAAATGGGCAACAAAAACTAGGGTGACCTCATTAATGTAGTCACTTTTCTAAATAGTCTATGCTACAGTGGTACACCGACCATTTTCCATTTTCTACAGTCAGAATTATGAAGTTGTGAAAAACTAAGCACACCATTTCACCAGGCTGCATTCAGTTAGCTTGCTTGAGTTTATACACGGAAGTATCTGTCTGTTAAGCAACTTGATACATAATACGCTTTCTTTGCATTTCATATTAACATACCACTACATTACGCCCAGGGCGAATAGCAAAGTGATACATGATGATCTTCTCCAATACATTTACTGACATTATGACCTCTTGGGGTATTACTAAATTAGCTCATATAACTTTTTGCTGCAGTGCTTTAATAATATTAATACGGAAAGTTACACTGGTTGAACTGACGCTCATGGATCATGGATCTATTTTGTGTATTAAAACATGTCGATTTCAAAAAGTAAAACAGGACACCAAATCACTTATTTAATTAATCTATTAGAATATTTAAATATTTCATGTATGTACAAAGGGTATACGCGACCATAATATAGAAAAAATTAGAAAAGTGCAGGGAAGCCTGGTTTGTTAGATAACAAAGGATTTCGGATATTGTTACAGTCATTTTGGTCCTCTAAATCTGCGTCGGTTGTATCCGTGGCCACCTTGTCTCCGTGCACATACGTATTTGACTATAACCTGCGTGCAGTTCTCGCACTTTACTGTGCAGCACCAGTGGAACTTGCAGTTGCAGCTGCTGACTATTTCTGTGCGTACTTCCTCCACGCGCAGTCCGCACTCATGGCAAAGTCTTCTGCAGCTGTGTCTCTCCCACTGCGACAGATTTTTGCCGCTTTGCAGACACTCCCTGCCTTCGGTACCGTGTAGACCTAGGCTTAGGTTTTTTGCGCAGTAATCAGGAGAATCTTCCAGATAGATGAGTTCGGAGCGAGCGATGCTGAGGAACGCGTCTGCCATTGCGCCACCGCGGTTGTCTGCGCTATTGCCCGCACGCACGCGCCGCTTGTCTAGCTCCAGCTTGTGCGCCTGATCGTGCTTGACCTTCAGGTAATTTCCCACGTCGCGAAACTCAGACAGCTGCATCCAGCACGTCTGCATGGCACAACTCTCTGACATGCCGTGGCATCGACAGATCCTTTTCATAGTTGCTTTTACAGCCTGCAATATAAATTCAGTTAGATCTCCAGGA
The DNA here is from genome assembly GCA_034780255.1 of Parotocinclus maculicauda. Classification (NCBI taxonomy): domain Eukaryota; kingdom Metazoa; phylum Chordata; class Actinopteri; order Siluriformes; family Loricariidae; genus Parotocinclus; species Parotocinclus maculicauda. Next base: position 15,704 of record JAUZSU010028030.1, on the reverse strand, counting down.
AGGTATTACATAGACATTGTTTTTTTTTATATAATACAATTAATCAGAACTTACCAAGCGACCTGCCGCGTTGTTATGAAGATTGACGGCAGCTCTAGCATCCTGTCCAGTCTCGAAAGCGTCCACATATTGCTTGGAAATCCTCTCTCCGAAATCTACGTTATCACTGCAGCCTCCCCAAAGCCAGCCACGACCTCCTGACATCAGAATTGTTAAATAGATTAGCCTTCGTAGAAATTGATGGTTGGCATGATGCACCATTGCGGTGCAGTATATGCCAATACATATATGCTGTCCACAGTATAAAATGAAAAAGTATATATAGGATTACATTTACTAGTTTAAGAAAATCACGTCCAGTGCGACTGGGAGCTGTATTATTTTATGGTGTCGTGAAATGACAGTTTGAGAGTTAAGGGCCCAACAGTGGCAGCATAGCAGTGTTGGTACTTGTATCATTTCTGCTTATAGTGCTTTGTACTTCAATACTATAGTACTGTACGTGGTTCCCCATCACCATGGCTACACATTTATTAACCCTAATTAAACCACCAAATAACCATCACATATTGTGTATGTGGTCACCAGCATAGGGTGCTTTACTGGTGACAGGCTGGTCAACCATCTTCACCAACCACTACCCTACATCATTAATAGCTTTACATGTAATCATTCAAAAATATCCTTACCGATATTTCCATTTCTTGAGTGGTCGCATCCGCAGTTATCCAGATCTCCCAGACTGCAGTTTCTGGTAAGGGTGTACATGACCCCAGCTGCGCTAATTGCATGTACAAACGAGGTCTCTCTGGTTGCTACAACCATACATTGAATAGATACATGGTTGTTACAGTTGGTTTTGACATATATTGTGCATAAATTGAGTTGTTGAATGATTAATTAAGTTTTCGACATCTTACCACTTCTGAGCCTCCTGTGAGTTGATAGCTGAAATGTGCTTTCTGGACAGTTCCACCTGTCCCACGTAAACTGGTGCTTACACTCATGCATTCCGCTCTGCGCTCCAGCCAATACACTGCTCGTGTAGCTTAAATACGCCTGATGATAAAAATACAGGCGATATTTAATTACACTGATTACCTACTTCAAGTGACAAATGGCGATAAAGGAAAAAATATATGTATATATAACTTACCTTTGGTCCCGTCATAAGTAAATTGTTAACAACCCTAAAAGTTGGACAAATAAGAAAAAAAAGAATATTAGAAGCAGAACAAAAAGAGCATATCATTAAATTTTAAAATGTTATATTCTCATCCTTACCATGTGTGTCCCGACAGGGTTTTGTGATAAATAAAAAACACAGAAGCCCAGAGAAACCAGTAAGCCATTCTGCTGGATCACGTATCCTCTACACTCACAGAAAGTAGCGAGGTTCTGATGTTTCAATCCTATGTCTTTTGGAAATTTATACAATCCACATCTGGGTCGATGGGGATCACCTTTTGTTACCAAATTCCTGACATGCTATTGGTCCACAGCTGCCAAGCGAGCTGAGGAAACGCCTCCTATGAACTTCAAAGCATATCAATATCGGCCTGTTTATTTTCTCACTGCGGGCAGGAGCACATGATCATTGAAATTAATGATTTAATCCAGGGATCCTGGTGAGGGTTTACACCACACTTTCCAATACACGTTTCCTCCAGTAAACGTTAAATTACAAGTTAAAAGCGATTCATTTAGAGATACATTATATCAGAAATATTTATTTATATTTACAAGGTACAAAACATCACATACACTTTAAAATAAAGCGTTCTTAAATATGCAACATATCTCCGTGTGCAATAAACACTGTCAAGTAAACGGTGTTAATAAAACAGGTTTGTGTTTAAAATACAGTGATTACCGTGATTTAGGGCTCAGCAACCAAATCGGTGGTTTGACAAAAGTGCAGATATATAACATAAGTACTGAAAATTAATTACCAAGCTGACTTGTTTAAAGAAAATCGTGTCTGAGGTAGGTATTCAATTTTCCTGTTTTCAGTCTCATTAATAATCCGTTGTCACTATGTACAAATATACAGTTTAAATATTACAAAGGGAGTTGGCCTTATTAATTGCGCGCACGCTGCCTTTTTCGCGAACTATTGTGCGGTCGATTGCTCTTATTCTTTTTGGCACAGAAGTATTTCGTTACGATTTGTGTGCACTTCTCACAATTCACCGTGCAGCACCAGTGAAATTTGCAGTTACAGCTGCTCACGATCTCTATTCTCTTCTCCTCGACTTTAAGGCCGCATTCGTGGCACAGTCGCCTGCAGCTTCTCTTTTCCCATTGCGACAAATTTTTGCCACTCTGCAGACACTCTCTACCCTCAGTTCCGTGCAGTCCGAGGCTGAGGTTTTTGGCGCAGTAGTTTGGTGAGTCCTCCTGATGGATGAGCTCAGTGCGCGCGATGCTACTGAACGTTTCGGAGATCGCGCCGCGGTTGTCTGCGCTGTTCCCCGCGCGCATGCGCCGCTTGTCTAGCTCTAGTTTCTGAGCTTGGTCGTATTTGATTTTCAGATAGTTTCCGACGTCCCTGAAGTCAGACAGCTGCATCCAGCAAGTTTGGATACTGCAGCTTCCGGACACACCGTGGCACTTGCATGTTCTTTTCATCGTGGCCTTGACAGCCTGATGGAAATATGCATATTAATAGGTTTTCAAACTCTGTTATTGTCTTAACTGGTAAAAACACAGTATACTGTGTAATATGTGGAAACAACTACACATGTCATTGTTTGCTATTTATAGACTACTGATGGAATATCAGATTATTTTCTTACAAGTCTTCCCGCTTCGTTGTTGTGCAGATTGACAGCAGCTAGGGAATCGTGGCCGTTTTCCAGCGCATCTACAAACTGCTTCGAAATGTTCTCACCAAAGTATGCATTATCACTGCAGCCACCCCAAATCCAGCCTCGACCTCCTGAACACACACACACGTTTATTAACAATATTTTCGACTGAAACCGTATTTACCATGATGCGCATATTTATGTTGTGGTATTTGGACCTTCATTTGGTAACGTACCTATTTTTCCGGACCTGGAGTCATCACAACCACAGTTGTCGAAATCTCCCATGCTGCAGTTCTTGGTCAGTGTGTACATAACTCCAGCCGCACTTATTGCGTGCACAAACGCTGTTTCTTTGGTTGCTACATAAAATAATTGTTTTTTCAGAATGTTATAGACAGTTATGGTATTTTCTGTATTGAACGTGTATTTGCCTAAGGACAACTAGACAGACGATGCTGATACACAATTTGTGTACGACATGTAACGTAATGTGTAATTTAGATGAGGTAATTATGGTCCTTACCACTCCGCAGTCCCTTTTGTATCAAAAGCTGTAACTGACTTTCTGGACAGTTCCACCTGTCCCATGCAAACTGATATTTACATTCCTCAATGCCGCGCTGTGCCCCCGCTTGCACACTGCTTGCATATGTCAGATATGCCTAAAGAAATTAAAATGCGCATTTGATTTCTGATTAGTCTATATATATATGAATGTATATGTATATAAACGTGGAGTACTTATATTTACAAATTACCTTAGGTCCTGTCATCAAAAAGTTATTCACTGACCTACAGAGAGAGAAAAGAGAAAAACATAAGAAAACCGAACGTTATCACTTTTCGTTCAGTAATACAATGTATATAATTTCAATGAATAAACACATAAAAATAGTAAACTAGTCGTATATACCATGCTGTTGTGGACAGTCCGTGGCAGCACACAGACAGGACCAACGATATGAAGAGTTGGCAAGAGTCCATCGATGCCAGTGAATCTTCAAACTTATCGTTTTTCAGTGACCCAAGTGGTAAATACTGAAGGAGTATTCCAGACAGATAGAGACAATTGACTCTACGCTGGAATGGCCAGGGTATTTATACCTGTCGCCAACTTTGAGTGACAGACTTTTCCTCAAGTTTGACATTTCACTGTGAAATGTGGTGATTCGTTGGCGATTTGTTCGGACGTAGGAAACAACACTTCAAAGTGACGCTTAATAGCCCCTCGTTTTTTTGCTTTTTTGTGGACGTACATTTGGGTTTCTAAATAAAAGAAATATTAAACAGAACTCATTTGTGCAGTATTAATGTTTGCACGAAGTCCACAAGTGAGCAATACACACGTTGTTTATTCAGACGGTTCCTTTGCATTTAATGGCTCATCACTTTGACCCACTGTGCTTTAATTTATAATTACTACATATATAGTATTTGGATCCTTAAGTTGAAAAGTTTATTTTTTATTTGGCATATGAAGGCAAATTGCCGTGTAGCGGCTGTTTTACACTGTAACAGTAAAACCACAAAATCATTTAACATTATACGCTAAGGGCCATGCAAATTACACGTCGCTCATCGACGACTTTGGCGTGTGAGTGTTAATAGAAAAGCCTGGGAACAAATCGAGCGCTATGGTAATTATTATATTCAACAGATTATAAGATATGACAGAATAATTACTATTTAGATCTACAGATGATTTTTAAAACATAGGCTACTGACTTGAATTAGGCTTATAGTGCGTGACTTCATTGGATTTCTTGATTATTTGGATTGGAGTAGACCTACTTTTCAGGAAATGTCAGATTAATAACCTCATAATATACCATACCCCAACTAAACTAGTATTTTAATTTAAATCACTTGAATACATTTCACTTCTCCAGGAGAATAATAAAGGGCAGAGATTAATAGCCGCAAAATGGCAAAAATAATATAGTTATGCATAGTCTTTACTGACTATTTAACTACTCTCGATGAGTTTTGCGATTAATTTTCTATGGAAATGCGATTTTATATCGCTCATGGCAAAAAGATTAATTGTTGAAACCACGCGAATCTCGACTCAATTAATCTATCAATCAAAATCCCTTTAAGAACAGCATTGATTTGATGGTCGGACAATAGTAAAGCTCTCGAGCCACTCGGCTCAGCCCGTTTTAGACAATAGCGGGACGCGCAAGTGAGGATAATCCACGCTAATTGTTTATCGGCGACATCAAGCCCTCAGTGAGGCTGAAACCTAAACTCCCACACCTAGTTGTCAAAAAACATAAAGGCCTGTTAAACCGCGATCTTTGATGCCTCTCGGACTGTAATATACACCCGGCTTGCCGACAAGCCATCATTTTGAATGGATTTATGGGCACCAAACAACAGTCCAACGCCTGAGGTGTTTGCCACAAACTTATTTCGCACAAAGAAAGGTCAATGTGGTGTGATGATGAATTGTGATTTTATACTCAATAATAGGCCTATACACAAAATTAACCAATGCTGCTTAAGCTGAGGCAAAGATTTTCCATTTTAAATCCGACTCCTAACAGTTAATAATTGCAAATTAGTATCACGCACTCTCGTTGTATTTGGGATTACCAGTAAGTAAATTGGATTAAATTTAAAACTAGGGCATAACAGTGATGTATCAATGAGGTGTACTGTTAGTGTAAACTCACTGCAAGGACCGTCCATTGGTTTCTGGTTAGCTTTTCACAACGTTCCATTTAGACTCGGAGTTGTTTCCATTAAACCTATTTTATAGCAAATGAATCCAGCATTCATGACTTCCACAGATTGATAAGTAAAGCAATAAAACACGATAAAGGCCATAGAGTTGAGGCCAGACGGCTGCCTAAAGTCCTGACGCCATGCTCACCGCGCGCTTCACTAAACCATCACACTCAGCCAAAGCATCAAAGGCCTGAAGGCGCTACCGCTCACACCTCATTAACAAATCATAAGGTGTGCAGTGAAATAAATCGGGAATCTGACCCTAATCCGACATATCGTGTATGTGCTATATCAGACTTGTTGCCTTGCGGTTTATTTGGCTCATCGCGACATGATGCACAAGTGTTTTTTGCTAACTTTATTGTTGTCAGTCATTACGACAGAAAAATAAAAGTGAGAAACCAATCAAGGCACATATCACATCAACAGTAACTGTATAATGCAAACGATCATTATTCAGCGGCACTAAATTGACGTAATCCTTACCCATTTTCAGCAATAACTGTTACAAAGGTCCCACACGAGCTGTGTGTTACTGCTATCTGCTTGCCATTTTCGATATCACACGATCCTCATATCTCCAGCACGCTTAAAATAATGGGTTACCACTAAATACACAAAGTCCAAAAACATTTACATTTCCCTTTAAATGAAATAAAATATTTAAATGAAGATGCCCTTAATATGACAAAAGAAGCTATTAATCTGCATGTATTTTCAAACAACTGTTTCTTAATACAATTTTAATTATATAACCTAAAATGGATAAATATTTACAGATGAACATTAGCTCTCAATTTGATGAATGCTTCAAAAATAAACTTTAAAAAAAGTACATTTTTAAATCTTTGTGACTTCCTGCTAGTAGTGCCTTGCTGGATTTAAGTACTTAAAGTGTCAATAGGCCTGTTAAAACATAGCTGTGTCTTGAGGTATGTTTATATGTTATAAACATATAATGGTCGCTAGACGGTACTTCTTGCCCAGGCAAATAATGTAGATTGGTTACAAGTGTTGTTCATTTCTGTGTTCATGGAGTAGTGAGGCTATTGCTTTGCATGTTGTTTCTTTCATTATTCGGCACAATGTTTTGTTTATTTATTTGTGGCAACCATCTTTTTAAAGGTATACATTCTGAGCACATTACAAATCAGACAGTGCCTTGTTGATAGTGCACTGATGTATGCTACAGCATGCTCCAAAGGTTTAACACTACCAATTATGTTAGTTTGAATTACAAAGTGCAACCAAGCAAAGACTAAAGTAAAAAATGACTAAAATCACTAAGAATCAAACAATATAATTTAGTTATTTATTTGTATATTCTGTTATTTGTATATGTTATATGTTTGTGTTATTACTTGGGAATTTCATTTTTATGTCATTGGGTCATTTTTATGTGAAACTAGTCAACAACTAAGCCATGGACAAAAATTTTCTACAGGGTGAGTCAAAAGTCACAGGAAACACAGTGACTTAAAAGTGACAGGACACGTTGCGTGCTGCGTCGTAGACTTTTCGCACAGGCTGCTAAAACAATTGTTGAGGTTTCTTCGTTGGTAGCGGTTTTTGGAGGACCATGTGACTTGTCTTCCACAGTCCTGGTTCCTCAAAATTTGTCTATGAGGGATGCAATAGTGCTGTGTGAAATTGTTAGTCTTTTTGGGTGTTGGTTGTTGTAGTCTGCAACTATGATACGGAAGCTACGTTCCCTGGGCACCAGAATTGTCAATTCCATCTTCAGTTACTTGTGATGAACAACAAAAGTTTTGAACCTTCTGTGTTAATAACTTTTGAACCACAAGAGATACTGCAAATCTGATTGCAAACAATTCCAGTCTTCTTTGATATGCTACATGACCACCTTCCCATTGGAAAAATCTGGTGGATTTAGCAGTCATGCTCCAGACATGGACTAAAAGATAGGTCCCCTTAAAAGGGTGTCCTGTGTCTTTTGACCCACTTTGGTTCCTCTAACTCCATCTGTACTGCTCTGGAATCAAGGGGAAGGATATTTTTAGTACAAGACACTGGTTTTATTAGTACAGGGTTTCTTAAAAAAAGTCTTTAACATACAGTGGCACTAGAAAGCCACTTAAGTCCCTTTGGAATTGAAATGGCCAAACATATAATCAGATTTAAAGAAATGAGGAAAAAATATTACACTTTGTAATTTTTTACTAAACAAAATGAATATTACAAACCTGTGAGTGGTAAAGTTTGTGAAACTACATTACATTACTACAATATTATGTGAATTTATAAAATTCTACATCCTCAAATCAAATATAAAAAATGCAGTGCTCCTTACATATACTTTGACTTTTATAGAATTGCAGATGGTATGTAATCAGGCTATGTAATGCTTTGTCTGATCAACTTAATTTGATATTTATTTGTGCATTGCTGCAGATCAGGCCTGGAATATATCCCAAACAAAGTTGAGACGGTGCAGTTTATGGCTAGTAATGAAGTGAAAAGCTACTTTTATGATGCAATTTTCTTTGACATTTTAGTTTAACCTTTTTCTGAGTTGAATTGTTTTACATTGTCTTGCTGGTAATTGCATGGATGTCCCTAGAAAATAGAGTATTTAATCTTGAAGGATGAAAATTGCTCTAAAATCTCAATGTACTTTACTACATTAATACTTCCATTATTGAACTGGAAATTACCTTTGCCAAGGTCACTGACCCAACCCCCTGCGATGACAGACCCTGGACTTGTTGCTGATAATAGTCTGTCCTTTTTTTGTCTGGAGCAGGCAGACTGCATTTTGTAAGGAAAATATATGGAATAATGATTTGTCTGACCACAATACACATTTACATTGTGTGATGGTTCAGTCCAGATGCCTCCGAGCCCAGAGAAGATACCACTTCTGGATATTGTTAACATGAGGCTTCTTTTTTGCAATTTAAAGTTTTAAATAGCATTTGTGAATGTAACTCTTTATTGTAGTACTTGATAAAGGTTTGCCAAAGTAATCCATTGCCCATGTGGTTTTATCAGCTATTGTATATTGGTAGTTCTTGATGCAGTGTCTTCTGAGCGAGATCATACCTCTTTAGTTTAGGCTTGTGCACTGCCCTTTATGTACTGAAATTCTTCCAGATTTCTATGAATTTTTTAATCGTAATTAAGGACTGTAGAGGGATAAATAGGCAAACCACTGTTAATCTTATACATTGTTTTTAAACATTTCAATAATTATCACACACATTTGTTGACAAACTGGAGATCCTCTATCCATTCTTGCTCCTCAAGACTTAACCTTTCCTGGATGCTGCTTTTGTTTCATGATTACAAATTACCTGTTGACATTACCTGTTTGAAATCACATAATTGTTTAGTTAGCTCTAAATTGTCTCCATCGCAACTTTAATTTGGAATTCTTTGCAAGCCTAAATTGCAGAAATGAGTTTATTTGTTTATTAACAAATTAAATGGAGTTGACAAGACAGTTGACAATGAAAAGTCAAAGTAAATGTAATGAACACTGCGTTTTTTAAACTTGCAATTTCCATACTATCCCAACTTTTTTCTTATTTGGGGTGGTAAAGGGAAACGTCAGGACATCTATCCATAAACTGAATCAAGCAACAAGAAAATGCAGTTCATGAAGTGAGACAACAGCCACATAAGCACATAAGACATTCGATCAAGGAATAGTTAAAGACTAAACAGCATGTTTTGTTACATACCTGATGGCCAGTTGAGATTTAGCAAACAAGAATTTGGACAGAAGTGTGAACACATTCATTGATAATGTGAAAGCATACATTAGTAAAAAACACTAACAACATGAAAAACATTGCATTTTAAATGTACTCATATTCCTGTTATTCAGTATTTTTACATAATATTTATAGGGCTAGGGTTAGTGTTGGTTTTCCAACCATGGTGAAAACCATGGCTTTCCTACAAACTACCCCAGAAAGCTCAAATATGAGAAGTATGCAAACAATAATAGCATGTTCTTGGAGCCATCTTGAACCATTTATGCATCCAAACCATCATGCTGTAAGTGTCAGACTGTGGACTGTGCACTTTAAAATAAATAAAGTCACACTTTTTGCAAATCTCAATTTTAATATACAGTACCAGTCAAACGTTTGGACACACCTTTTAATTCAGTGTTTTTTCATTATTTAAAGTAATCATTTACATTTACATTTCCAGCATTTAGCAGATGCCCTTATCCAGAGCGACTTACAACTGATACAGTCTTACAATCCAAGCAATTGTGGGTTAAGGGTCTTGATTAAGGACCCAACTGTGGCAGCTTGGCAGAGGTGGGCTTTGAACCCTGGACCTTCTGGTCCAGAGTCCAGTTCCATAACCACTAGGCTACCACAGTCCCTGATTTTGTTGTTTTAAAATTCTCCGCAAATTCTCTTCAGGACAGGTCAAGACTGCAGTTGGGCCAGTCCCTTACCAGTTCCTGATCTTCCACAGCCAGCCTGTACAGGATGTGGTTTTGTATTGCCTCAATGAAAAAGTCATGGACGTCCTTTGAAAAGATGAAGGTGGCATGTGTTGACCTAAAATCTCAATGTACTTCTTTGAATTAATGCTGCCATTACAGATGTATAAATTAGCTTTGCCAAGGGTACTGCCACAATCCCATACCCAATCCCATCACAGACATTGATGTTTAGATTGTTCTAGATGGTCCTTTTCATCTTTCACATAAATTGTATTGATCTCCTTGATCGACTAGTCTGTCAGACGCCTTCTAGGTGGGCAGGCTATAATTTCCTCAAATTAATGTCAATTTAGAGTGACCAAATAACCTAACAGGTATGTCTTTGGACTGTGAAAGGAAACCAGAGTACCTGGAGTAAACCCACGCAGATACGGGGAGGACATGCAGACTCCTCCCAGAAAGGACCCAGGCCGCTACACCCTGGGATTGAACATGGGACCTTCTTGCTTTGAATCAGCGGTGCTAACCACAGAGTCACCGTGCCAGCCTTCACGTAAATACATGTACTATATAAAGTAGCATTAAGACTTTCAGAAAGGGGGTAACAATCAATAAATATTGAAATATTTATTTAATTTCAGGTAAACTACATATCTGATTAACAGTCCTACTTACCAATCAAAAGGCTGCTCATTAGAAGAAAGTATTTTCATGCCTTTACTTAATATAGATTTTGAAGGGTTGGATAATATGAGTCTGTTAACAAACAGCCAAGATATCTGACCAATCACTTTTATGATTTTCACTATGTGGGCTGGCCCATAGTGGTCTAATGATAATTACTGTATACACTGTACCCACTGCTGTTACATAACAATTTCATATGGAAGGTCAGATTTTCGATGCAACTTAAGTGGTCCAAACCATCCAAACAATCCTAGATCATTGTCCAGGCTTTCCAGATGAACAGCTCTAGTTCCTGTTGTATCCAACTCACACAAAACTAATTGTCACTACTAATAGCTTAAACATCCAATATGTCCACCTTTTTGTGTGATCCTGTGACAAATATTCTGTCCTTATTCAGATCAATTTACAAGTGAAACCACATTAAAAGGTCAGCAATTGTGGCCCAGAGGTACTAGTGGAAGTTGTGTGTGACTCACAGAAGTGCTGTGACTCGAATCGTGAGCTTTCTTGTCAGCAGTCCAGTGCAGTGGTGCCTCGGTACTCATTGACAAATTTTGGTATAATTTTTCCACAAGAAATAATGGTGCGACTATATTCAGTGCTCTAACACTGTTTATTTTTTGCAAGTATTTGAACATTTTTTTCCTGCGAAACAAGAATATGCTGTTATCTGGTAATACATATTGTTGCTAAGTACTTTACAACTTGTAATTATTTTTTTTATTTATAACAGTGACAGACTGCAAACAAAGCATTTAAAACTTAAATATGCAGTACTGGATTGCACTTTTGTAGTTTTTATTGTGTAAATGAAGTCCAAAGTCCGACCAGCGCTTTATGCAGTATGTACAAAAAGCAAGTAAGTTTCAGAAAAAACTGCCTCTACTAAATACAGTCAGCTCTTTCTTTCCTGCATGTCATCAAACAAATGAGCAGCGCTGTTTCCCAATAAGCCTTCCATGTACAACAATCCCAGTTATTAAACCAGCATCTAATTACAGACATAAAGCAGCACTTTCAAATAAATTGTTTGTTCAAGAGCAGTTTCTCTTCATTAACGTTGTGCCATGCAAATTGATTCCCTGCTATATTCACTTATGCATATTCATTTCCCGCTTACAAATAGTTTAACCACAGACTCGTGGATACATTAAGCTTTGTCTTCCAACTGATTCCGAGTACAAAAAACATCAGTATGTTTAATAACTCATTTTCATCTAACTGCAAATTAAACAACTTTAGCTAAATGGCAAGAATTCAATTTGAGGGTTATCTTAAAGCTTTTGTTTAGTATAATAGAGTTTCAGGCTTACATTACATTTAAATTACAGAATTTATTTAATTATTTAAAAATAGGGAAAAAAAGAAAATCTTGATATTTGGTTCGTTTAGTGTACACAACCCTAAAGCTGCATTAATTCATTACATGGGCACCACCTCTAATTAGCTTGGCTGTTTCTGGTACACCCATTGCAGGCAAGTGTATTAAATCAAGTTTACATCTTTTAACCACTAATTTACACTAGGAGTTGATTAAAGTTGAGCTGTCAAGGTGATCATGTCAAGGTTCTACAGGGTGAGCGTTTTGCCCACAGTTGCATCTTATTTTTTAAATCGAATGAAATGCAAATCGAATTTTTATTTAAAAGAGCAAGGCGATTTTGGACACATGCAGACACGGAAAGCACCCAGATTGGTCCACCAGGGATCGAACACAGGACATTTGTGCCATGATGCGACAATGCTACCCCGAACCACCGTGCAGATAAAATGTAGACAAAAGATAATATAAGGACTTATAAGAGGAAAAATATTTTAAAAGGCTTTCTGTAAGAGATTTGTGGTTTAGCACATTTAGTTGATGGCACCACTGAATCACAGCAAGGAGGTCCCAGGTTCAATCCCAGGGTGGAGTCTGCATGTCCTCCCCGTGTCTGCGTGGGTTTACTCCAGGTACTCGTTTCCTCCCACAGTCCAAAGATATGCGTGTTAGGTTAATTGGTGTCTCTAAAGTGTCCCTTAGTGTGTAACTGTGTACATGACTTCGTGTTTGTGTCTGTGTGTGCTCTACAATCGATTGGCGCCCCATCTAGGGTTGGTCCTGCCCTTGCGCCCAGAGTTGTCGGGTGGGCTCCAGCTGAATTAAGCACTCCGTGTGGATTAAGTGGAAGATAATGAATGAAATAATATGTGGAATAAAAAAAAAAATTACGTCATCATAATTAACACCTGGGACAGAAAACAACAGATGCAATGTAATTAAATCATTTTATTTGATTTACAAGGCTTTCACATAGTCCTTTAATGAAATTGTACATAAAACACATTTCAGTTATTATAAATACATTTTTATAATGTATAATGTTTTAATTACTGTGGATTAGAAGGGGTTTTTCAGGAGGAAACAGCTCAGAAACTGTTCACTCATTGTACCTATGCTTTACAAAGTATATTTTCTTGTTATACAAAGCTTTGTTATAGCAAAATTATATAATAGACTCCCTGCCTTCAAAAAAGATATTCCAGTTATTCTAGTCTCAGGCTTTGCTGAAAAATAATCATCCCTAGATCCCTGGTTGTAATGTCGTCTTTCCAAACTAGCGTAAAAAGTAAAAAGTTAAAAGTAACAAACTCACCTCTGGAAGCAGCATTAGCTTTATTGATTGTTTTGCTTTGTTTTGCTGTGGCTAAGATCGCCATATGCAAGGCTGGGTGTCGACTCAAGTGGCTTAAAATGGATCACCATTGGACTGCAGAGCAGTAGAAACACAACCTGGGCAATACATAATGGTTTACAGTCTAATGGATATCTGAATACATGGTGCCAAGTTTGGAGTTGGAGAAATAATAAGCATGGATTGGAACTGAGGTTTAGTTTCAGTGAGCATATGGACTCATCCTAATGTCACCAAAATAGTCTGGAAAGCCCCTGCAGCTGCCAAGCTTGGTTCGAGGTGGATGACCAGCCTGCACAGAGCCCTACCTTTGGGATGACCTAAGATGTTAAATGAAAGTCCTGTAACATTAAAGCTCAGCAATAGTAATGTTACTTGGCCAAAATGGAGTCATGTTTGTTCCAAACTCTGTTGGCCTGTCCAATAGAATGGATGTTGTTATAGCCTGTTTAAGCTCAATGGAAAGCTGTCCATATCTCACTGACCAAGCTGTATTAATGTATGTAACAGTCTCATAAGTATTAGAAGATGTAAATGGATAGAGAGCAAATAAAAAGCCACATTTTCCATTTAATAGCAACCTAGTAAAACATCCAACAAAACATGCTGAGGCTTTTCAAACCCCAAGCACACAGCACTTATGTCTCCTGCTTTTTTTGGTTGTGTTTCATCTGATGTGTACAAACTCAGCCAGGAATAATAGCAGCCGGGTTATAGCCTTCAGAATCAGAGGAAATGATGGCAAATAGAAGAGAACCACAAGCTAAAATGGCAGTGGAAAAAATAATGCTCATTAACTAAGCGCTGCTTCCTTTGGATGGTAATATACCCGTTTCAATTTAACTATAATTTACTAAAGGATAAATTTCAGCTTGCTCCAGGCCTTAAGAAACAAATGTGGCAGCTATAAAATAACATTTTGGTCTCTGATTGCTCTCTTTAACACTAAGAAAATTGTCTGCTTTCATTTGACCAGTTTTGGTTGCTGTAATGTCACAGTCTTTGCAACAATGACAGTTTTAAAAGATCTGCCTCCTATAAATGGAACCATGCTAAGCTGATTAACGGTACTATAAAGTGCTGTGAGATCACCCCGTGATTAAGAATCATTAACTTGATAGGCCAGGAGGGAAAAAAACAGAAATCTCCGAGCACGTCGTAATTGTGTAATGCTATAAATCTGGAACTACAAATCATTCTGTCCTCCGGTTATACTACAGTTTCATTTGTCACATCATAACATGTGAACAGATATATAGCACACAACGAAAGGTGTGTCTTCTTATTACACTTTACCAGTAGTGATTAATGCTCTGAGTACATTTAGGACTAGTTTAGTCATTTGTTATCAAATATTTATCAGGAATGCATCTGGAAACTGAAATCTTATTAGTGTGTTGTGTGGTGCTTGAGTTTGAGGAGCTTTTCTTCTGGATTATGTAAATACATGATATGCTACCGCACAAGTTACTAAAATGCACAGAGACATGGTTCTTTAAAATCAGTTGCTAAGGTCACATGAGGGTGTCTCATTTACTTTTTATGTCAAATGATGTACTTAGTTGGAGCTTTCTGTACTCATGTACTCCGTTTCCCTGAACCAAGGTCTAATATCCAGTTTATCCTCACAGTGTCCTGAACCTATATATCAAGAAAGTCCTTAACCTAACCTATCAGAACAGTTTTCATATTCCATTTATCACCAAAATGTACTTAACCTTGGCATCTGTATGGTGTTCATAAACTTGCCATTGACCAAGGTGTCCTTAATCCATCCACCAACAATGGTGCTCAAACCCACAAAACACCACAGCTGCAAACTCAGGAACCTGATATTTTTTATTTAGGTGATGTCTGGGAAATTTGTGTGTCGTACAAAGAATGGAAGGTAAGTGGTATGACCAAAATGTTTTACTGGTCTCATGGCGTATCGTGAGGGGTTTTTTTTGCTGTTGCTTTTGAGGTTGAAGGACAACTAGGGTTTTATATATATATTATAGCTAATTCTACTGTAAGGAATGCATAGAAATAAAAATATATACAGTATATTCTCCATAACGGCAGCACGGTGGCTCCGTGGGTAGCATCGCTGCCTCACAGTAAGAAGGTCCTGGGTTCAATCCCAGGGTGGAGTGGACTGTGTCCTTTCTGAGTCTGCAAGTCTTCACGGTGTCTGCGTGGGTTTACTCCGGTTACTCTGGTTTTCTCCCACAGTCCAAAGGTATGCATGTTAGGTTAATTGGTGTCTCTAAAAAAGTGACCGTTTGTGTGTGTGTGTGTGTGTGTGTGTGTGTGTGTGTGTGCTCTAACAAGAATTGATGTCCCAACTAGAGTTTTTCCTGCCCTACCACCCAGAGATGCAGA
>JAUZSU010028019.1:0-10509 GCA_034780255.1 Parotocinclus maculicauda | reverse complement strand
TCCACAGGGTCAATATACACGACCGGGCTGCTATAGCCAAACCTTTGTCTAAAACCAGGTGTTTCAGTTTCATTGTCAAACCCCTGTATAACTTGGTTTACAGTGTGCATTTCAATTCAATTCAAATCCAATTTATTTATATAGTGCTTTTTACAACAGAGCATTGTCTCAAAGCAGCTTTACAACCCTATATTATCGTAAAAGACCAATCCCAAATTGAGCAAACCTAGGGTGACATAGCATGCAGCATAGCATGTTTCAACAACCACATGAATATTTAATTTAATCCAGAGTTGTGTTAACATTTGAGAGTCAAACCACCCTGTACAATTTTCTCCAGTTAATCACAAAATGAGGTTGTGGCCAGGATGTTGTTAGAACCCATTATCAGCATTTCAGGCCTGCAACACATTCGAGAAAAGGTTGGGACAGTAAAGCATTTACCACTTTGTAATGTAGCAGTTCCTTTTAGTCACACCAAGCACTTTGGTGCTTCAGATGTTATTTTGTCCCGGTTTTGATGCAAACATGTCTTAAGATATGCAACAGTACGGGGTCACATATTTTGGAAAGCTCAGTACTGCAGGCGGGCCAGTCCAGTACCTGTATCCCCCTTCTTCCATAGCCATGCCTTTGTAATATGACCTTCATGGTGTTTTGCATTCTCTCGTTGAAAAATGCTCGGATGTCTCTGTGAAAAATGACGTCTTGAATTCAGCATATGTTGCTGTAAGAGCTCAACGTACTTTTCTGCATTAATGCTGCCATCACAGCAGTGTAAATTAATTTTACGGCCCCATTCCATGTCTTTTGTATTTGTTGCTGATCTGGATGGTTCTTTTCATATTGGAACCGAAGCACATACCAGTCATTTGTTTAAAAAGATCCAAAACCTTGCAACCAAACTAGAGTTTAAAAGGTTTTTGGCAGTTAAAACATATTCAGTCATTCATTGTCTTACCCGCTTTTTCCTAGCTAGGGTCGCAGAACAGAGAGCAAATCAGAACACCTCTAGACAGGGCACCAATTAATTGTTTGTTTGCTTTGGACATTAATTTGGAATATGTAATGTCACTATAGGCATCAGTGGCCATTTCAGAGACAAGGTTAGTTCAAGACTAGTCACATACATACATACATACACACTCAAGTCAATCAATCAATCTAATCAATTAACCTAACAGGCATGTCTTTGGATTGTGGAAGGAAACTGGAGTACCAGGAGTAAACCCATTCAGACACAAAGAGATCATACAGACTCCACACAGAAAGCACCCAGACTGCTTCACCCTGGGATTGAACCCAGGACCTTCTTGCTGTGTGGCAGCAGTGCTACCCACCGATCCACCATGCCGCCCCCAATTCGTAGACCACATGCACAGACTGTAAAGGGTCACTATAGAAACTCCAGTTAACCTAACATGCATGTCTTTGGAATGTGTGATGACACCAGATTACCTAGAGAAAACCCACGCAGACTCAGGAAGGACAGTCAGTGAGAGCCCAGGGTCAGGAATCAACTGGAGATCCTTGTGAGGCGTGAAACATATTAATACCTACAGGAATTATCCAGTCAAAGACTATTAAATATATCCTTACTTTAATTCAGACACCTCTAAATCTGTTCTCGTTTGTTGGAACATCTGGCAAGTCCACATGGCCAAATAATTAATATATTCAACTCACTTTCAACTATAGAGGACCAAACTACGTGAAGATTCATTCATTTCTCTCTCATTCACGCTCACTCAAAGCCAATTATAGTCTCCTTTAATGTATTCACACTGCCCTTAATGATTTATTAATGATTTGCTGAATTAAAATCAGTTAGTCTCTAAAGTTGAATCGGTTCATGTGGACATCCAGAGCGACTTACAACTCATACAGTCTTACAATTCAAGCAATGGTGAGTTAAGGGCTTTGCTTAAAAACCCAACTATGACAGCTTGGCAGAGGTGGGATTTGAACCCAGGTCCAGAGCCCAGTATCTTAACCACTAGGCTACCACCAGACCCAGACTTTTTAAGTCTCAGGTAGTTGCTATCTTCTACACAGCACATTTGCATAAAAACTGATACCAGCATTATTGCATAACAAAGGGACCAGTGAACAAGTAAATATGCAGATTGCCATGAAGAGTAATGACAATTCAAACAGGAATTGAGGAATAGCTGCGATTGCTGCGTTGTAAGATGGAGAGGTGTACTCTGAGGCCCCCTCCTCAGTTCAGGGATGGGTGTTCCCTTTTAACAAAATGGCTCATTTTACTCTTGGTTCAAACCAGTGTTCCTCCTTATCAAAGATCTGCACATCTTGATAAGTGGGTGTAAACAGCAGATGTCTGGCCTGATAACTGGCTTTAGTTGGATGTTGGCTCCATTGGATAATGAGAGACAAACCTTAAATACTGAAATATATGTGTTGGCTTATGGTGAACATCAACTTTTAAATACAACCTCAAAAAGAAGGCTTGTTATTAATTCATCACATCCTCCCTGGTGAACTTGATGTGTTTGTCTGAATTGATGTGGTCACTGAAGTGTGGTACTTCCTGAGATTTCCTTTTAATCCATCTGTCATCCACATATCTGAACCAATGCTTGGATGGTGTCCCTGAATAGTATATTCTTTTTCATTTCCTCCACATACAGGTTAGTAACAATAGGTGAAACTGGGCAACCTGTATGTGAAATGGGTGGGTTGGAGACATAGCTCCAGAAGTGAACACACCTGGCCCTTTTGCTGGGAGTGGGGTCATCCTGTTGTTTTATACTGATGATCTTTACTGCCTCAACAACTGGAATGCATGTGAAGTTTCATCCATTTCCATAATGATGTTCCTCACCTTATCCACAAAATCCATAGTGTTTTAAATGTGATGTTCCATCCTGTCAACCGATGGGTTGAGGATGTTGCTCGTCACTAAGATGAACATGCACATGAGCCATACAGACTAGATATAGCCTCCTCTGGGTATAATCTCTAGTACAAAGACCGATCAATAGCATTGTCTTGTTCCTAAGCGTCACACAATATATCACTTTTTTATTGTACCCACCCAGGATCTTATTTCAGGGACTCATAAATGTCTCTAAGAAAATTCAGAACTTTCCCATGATAGTCTCATGGGTTTAATAAAACAGTGCACCTGCCTGTGTCTGCTGGAAGGATGAAGATGTCATTATCTTTACTGAGAGTCGTAAATGCATTATTCTCTTCTCTGCTGATGTTGGACCTCAGTGGCTTCAAGTCGCTAAGGCAGGCAAAAACTTTCATTTGCAGCTGTTTTGCTTCCATGTCTGTGGTGATGTTGTTGCAGATTGCTGATTCAGAGACTGAAATCAGAAGATGTCTTTCTCTGCCTGGTAGAGTCTATCAGACAATTTTTCACCCAACTGTCCCCATTCACAAGGTGTTTCTGGCCTTCATCTCTCTTCCAGGCTTTGAGAATGCTGCTTATCTGCCATCGTCTCTGGTGAGCAGTAAGAAGGACTTTCCATGATGTGCTAAACATTGTCTTTTTTTTTCTTGGTAACTTGAATACTTGCTGGAAGTCTCATTTAGACACAATGTAAGTCTCTGTTCTTTTCTGACATCTGACTTTCAACGCATCAAAGCTAGTTTGTCTCACCTGTTCATTCAGTAGCTGATTCTGTGCCTTCTGGAGGATCCCAATGGCCCTTGACCAAAGCTGGGTTCTTTTGTAAAACAGGGAACACCCATCCCTGAACTGAGGAGGGGGACTCAGAGTACACCGCTCACCATCTTACAATGTAGCAATCGCAGCTATTACCCAATCCTGTGTGAATGGTGCACATGGCCATTGTTATTACTGGCCAAAGCAGTCTGCATATTAAACTGGACACCAGTTCCACTGTTATGCAATGGGGCTGGTATCAGTCATTATGCAAAGGTGCTGTATATAAGACTGGGGACGTTTTTCAACTAGCTGAGAGATAGATGAGAGACAAAACATTTCTCCCACAAAACCAGATGAATTGATTCAACTTCAGGGATTTTCAGCATTAATCTAAATAAAATCAGTAAGCCTTTATGAAGCTTATGAGTGATTCAGTAACTTGTGAATAATGCTTGAAAAACATGAAAACACTTATACTACAGCATTTATACGACAGGACGTATAGCACGTACAGTAAAGGGAAAACAGTAGTTTTGTTATTGGTGCTGTAAAATTGCTTAAAGACCACATGACTACAACAATTCACACTACAACAAAATTTAAGAGGCCAAATACAAAACTATGTACTAATGTGTAAGTAAATATAAATGTTAATCTATGCACCTATAATGAACCCAGATTACACAAGCAAATCAAAGTGTTTGTTTGGATTTAATCATCCTTACTCTGAGCATCAACACAAAGCATATTCTTCTCACGTTGCAGATGTTTGTCTACAACCTTGACCCCTAATCACGACAATGCAGCGCCTCTTCTGACTTAAACACAGCGCACACAGTTCATCAGGCAGGTATTCATGCAGCAACAGACAATAAGAGTTTCCTCCTCCACATGCAGTCATTAGAAAGAAGCACTCTGTATTACTGAGAAGAGATCTTAAATAGGCTTACCTTACCGAAGAAGCTCAGTCCTGCAGTGAGTCCGCTGCAGAAGGCACTGGCAACCCGTTAGTTTGCGCAGGAGCTGCTGCAGGAAGAGGAGGGGATGAGAGGATCTGTTGGGGTGAGGGGGAACTCGGGACGTCATACAAATCTTAATTGATCTGAACATCAAAGTTGCTCCTGTACCATCGACCCATGATGTTTAGTGTTATGGGAGTGTTAAGATCTCAGCTCAAATATCAGAAGTTACAGTCCCAAATGGATTCTCATATATATGGACATGCTTTCATATCCATATATGGTATAAGGATTAATTGAAATATTTTTAAGTCATATTTTAACAACATAAAACATCTAGACACTGTGCACTGGTACAGACTGTGTTCTGTGTTCTTAATAACAACTAATGACATATTCTCTTTTCTCTCTGTGCTCTGTTTCCAGTACCAGTTCCAGCCTACACACTGAAATGTTCTTCTTCTCCAGTCCCACAACAAGATGTTGTTCTGCCCTTGCTCCTCTCAAGCTGCTCTTCCATTTTCCATTTTAGCCGTCACATAGTTACTCAGATATCCATTCTTGAATTTCACCCCTGCAACAGTTTGTGCATAAATTGGTCATTAAATGAGGTTAGCTAGCTTGTACTGCCTTTGTCTAGTTTTTTGTAATTGTGGTTTGTTGCCAAACTCGCTTCTCACGAACAGAGGTAGGTGAGATAACAAGGTTAGACTGTAGATCGCTGTTAAAAGATATAACATATCTGCATCTCTGTTTATACAAGAATCTTGTTGGTGTGCAGAAAGGTGTGCCTGTCAGCCCTCGCTTTCACTCACTGCTTCCTTCAAAAAGCACCTGATGGTAACCATAGCAACCATGACTTTGAAGCTGCTGGATCAAAGAAACAGCAATGGCAAAATGAAAAGGCTCTCATTATAGTACTGACCAGAACCCACATGTAGTTTGGACTGGATCTTACAATGAACCCAATCATACAACCAACAGTTAAGCATCACAAAAACAGCACATGTGTTACACATTCACATTCAAATACAATTGGGAAACATATGAATTAAATGGGTATTCAGACTGACATTATATTTCCATCTGGTATGTTCAGGCCTGGCTAGACACGACTGGCCATGACTAGGGAGGGGGTGATTTGGCCAGGGATCATCTCCAAATCACTGCAAAGGCAGCCCCTGTGGCCGAATGTGGTGAGTATAGTCTGTTCATCTCATTCCATAGACTACAGACCAGAGAAATGGTTGGGGGATCAAGGACCAAAAGTGACAAAATCCCACTGTTGGACTAATGAACATGGCCCTTATCTCTCAGCTGCTTAAATCATTTAAGTGTATCAGTAGTAAGTCTACTCAGGATATTAGAAAGGATAAGGACACGAATGTTAATTGTGTAATGCAAAATTCCCATCAATCATTAACTACGTTAACATCGTTGAATTAAAAAAAAGATAATTAAATTAAAGATCCTGTACAAAAGGCCACCATTAGATTAATTATTTTAGCAATGGTAATGATCATATATGACATATGGTTGACAATTGGACCCATACAATTAAAACTTGGATTTGTCAAATCATAATACTCTTTTACTATGATCTTAATTCCAAAAATTATAGCATATTTAAGCCTTTTCACCCTGATCTTCTGCTGAAAAGGTGCTTCATTGGATGCTACCCATTCAAAAAGGCCATACCTGATCAAGATTCTTGAGACTGTACAAGGGTCAATTGGTATCCTGAAGAAGCTGCCAGATGCTGCTTTTGTTCAAGTGCAAAGGGAACTCACACTGGAAATCCACTGTAGCCTGTAGAAATAAATTTGTCAGTTTTGTTAATGCTGTCTAGTTTCATCAGAGACTGGGAAATAATGGCAAGTACTGGGAAGTAATATTCATTATTATATACATTATATTGTGATGTGCCAGTTCCTCGATATTCTTTTTTCACTGCAAATTGGGGCCGTCAGTCGTACTTGACAGTGGATGACAAATTCTCACAAGCATCTTGGCACGAACTTCATGCCAACTAAGTAGGATTTGGTTTTTATCCAGAGAGAGAGAGAGAGAGAGAGAGAGGAGGAGGAAGAGGAATGACTACATGCTATAATACCAATGTGTGATGATAACTTCAACACAACGTTTTCAGAAATTAAAACGATAGACTCGCTTTTAAAATGTCAACCAAGACCTGCTCAGTCTGTTTGCTTTGAGGTACAGACTGGAGCTGTGAAGCTTTCATAACTAATAAATAATTGTGAGCCTAAATGATTTTTTGCCAATATAGCCAGCTTAAGGACTATTAGCACGCTTTGTAAAGCTGGATCTTTATGGTTAAAGAGCTTTACACTGAAACCTTTGATTACTGATGGCACTGCAGAAACACAACAGATTGGTTAGTATCAGAACTGGCTCAGCGCCTGAGCACTGCATGAAGTTGGGGGAAGGTGATTTTAACACTGCTGAAGTATGCTGCATTACATAAGAGCAAATTAGCTCTTACAGAGCTGTTCAGACTGTATTTTCCTTTCATATCGTTAAATCCTCCCCAGCACTCTGGTATTTGCAAGCAGCTGAGCAAAGAGCAGGTAAGCAGCTTAACGCAATCCAAAACAATAAAAGACACAGAAAAGACGCATGATCAATCTGCATTGTAAAGTAAATATGGATAAAGAGGTGTACATAAATCTTTGGGCATTAGCTCTGGGTTGAATGAGAACAATTCAGAAGGACCTGGAAGGTAGGTTAGATATTCACAGACTGATTCATAAAAGAGCTACTTGAATCAAATGAAACATTGAATGTAAATATAATGATGTTATATGTAACTGATTAACATATTACAGTAGAGGTAAATGGAACAGCTGAATGGAGGTTCTAGTTACCCTGTTAGGCCAACTCTAGCCTGGATTGGCCATGGAGGCATACATGTTCAGTATGATATCAGGTGGCATGTTTGCCTACCTGTAGATCCTGCAAACCCATAAGCTACCAAATCTGGCATTTAAGCTCCCATAAATGCTCGATAGCGGGTAAATCGGACAGACCAAGGAAGTGTTGCATTCTGGCTGAGATGTCCCTGAGAAACCCTTGCTGTGTGTGGGTGAGCATTATACTGCTGAAAAATACCAGTTGGAAGCTCTGCCATATAAAGCAACACATGGCCGCAGGATGCCCTGCACATAACACTGAACTGTTAGTGTCCTTTGTATCACTACTAGGGGGTGACCGATTATTATATGCAGTCAGGGTTTTGATTTAAATAAACCAGTAAAATATTGGGTTATGAATAAAATAAACCAGTGACATGCTGAGTTATGATTTCTCCAGTTTCTGTGTACATTAAATAAATTCTACTCAGTAACTGGTATCTGGGCTTTAACGGTGCACAAAAAGTAGGGAATATTTAATTATGGCATATATCATTTTGAAATATCCCCTTAATTTTCTGAGCAGTAAATCTAAACTTGTTCCATGCATATACATTCAGCAACTGCCCTTCTTGTGAGTTTTTGTCACATCATATATGATTTAAAAATACTTTGGTTATGGTTTGCTGTGGTTTAGTATATGTAGCAAAACACTACAATATTCAGTAAAATAATGTATTTACTATACATGTAATAGTATGTAACGTTTTTACGTGTAATGTTTTTATACCAAACAATGTAAAGGTTTTTCATTATGGAAATGATACGATTTAGTATAATTGATTAGTATATGTAACCCCCAATTCATTGAGAGCTACAAACTACATAGTTTAGACTCTTTTGTGGTAAGGGGTTAAGTAAATTGAGTCTGGTGTGGTAAACTGCAGCCAATCATATTAGAGAGTTTGGTTGGTCCCGCCCTAGTTTCTGCTGATTGGACAGAGCTTCTGCAGATAGGAGCACGTCGCCTTTCTCTCTCTCTCTCTATTCGTGCCCTGGAAGAAGGAGCGGTTGCTGAACTGTAACTCTAAGTTAGTGAAGAACCGCGAAAATAACTGAAACCCCTTCGATAATAGAGTGTATATTTCGAGGCTAGAAGCAACACCCATCCATCTGATGGACTGAAAAGTGCTAATGGTACAAAGACCTGACCGGTGAACACAGAGTATTTGCTGAAGCTGGTTCTAGAGCTATCGAGAGTAAAGAACCTAAAGGATACCTGTTCATCCAAGAGGTCAGGTTTTTGTTGAGGGTACCGAAAACCCAAGAGAGCGGAATCCTCCAGCACGACTTGGGACCCTCTTCTGTGAATTTGATGGCGAGCCACCCAAAGGAAAACTGAGTTACACGAACTGACTACCTTTGATGCCCATTTCTGACTACCTGGTCGTGTGGTAGGAAAAGGAAGAGATTTAGAGACCGATCCTCGTTTATTTCATGTATCTATTTTTCTATTTATGTGTTCAACCCATTTGTATTTGTTTATTGTGGATTTACTAATTACCGATTGTCGGGTTATTGGAGAATTAGAACAAAAGGGTAAATATTCTGAACTAGATTACATTAGTGGAGCTAATTAGTAGTTAAATAATTAAGTAAAATACCTAAACTAGCAATTAATGATAAACTAAATAATATCAAACTAAAGTCCAAAACATAAAGAACTAACCTACAGTAAAGTATCCAACTTAAAGATAAGTAATACATCCTAAAATTAGCAATACTAATACTTTATCAACCTGTATTCATATGTATAGCATTATACTCAACTGAATGTTTACTGGGTTTTGATACCAAATCAAGATACGCCTTGATCTGTAAGTTGTTGTTTATTTTCCCTTTGATGAAAAGTAAATTCTTTTTCTTACATCTTTCTCCGTCTCCGTTAATGCTGACATACACTCTCACCTCCTTTATGAACCTAGATATACTGGTCCTAGAGTGGTTAACTCCTAAATTATCTACATTAACCCAGCCTCAGTGTTGCTGGATAGCGACCAATCGTCAGCTAGCCGTTAGGGGTGCTACATACACATTTCTTACATAGAGTTGAGGACTGCATGAAGAAGATATTCTACTGAGATAAGTTTCACAACTACTACTAATGGTCCTAATCTGATCTTTTCCCACCTGGTAATAACTGTTTGTTGTGGTAATTTCAAGTGGCACGATCAAGGTGGGCTTTTTATATATCCCATTCCAACATAGCATCTATTGATACAACTAAGTATTACATAGACAAAGTAAGAATTAGATTACTTCAAAAAAGACAATGATTGTTATTCCACTCATAAGTATTATTCTTTGGGGCAGTCTCATCAGTGCTACAAACTCCTGCTTTCACTTATTTTACAGTCATGGATCTTGGAAGCTTCTATTTCTGATGAAAAAGCTGCTATTGTACCATTTTCTTATATTTACACGAGTAATACAAGATTTCATGCTAAAACCATTGTTAGAGTTAATATCCAATAACGGTTCTATACATTAAACATTTAAGAGCTGTTGGTAAGAGCTCTTTGTTGGGGTACTTTTTAGTGAGTTAACAGAGAGAAACATAATGTGCAGCATGCCAGAAACACTGAAATTGAAAACAATCCTACTAATTACATAAAGAAACAATAAGTTAAGTTATTAAAATGACCCACAACTGGCAAACCAGTCACAAATGCTTTTCTCTGGGCAGTATTTTCGTGTAACTAACTTCTGTAATTCCTAGTTTTGTTACATTTCCCAAACATGAACAACAGCATCACAGCTAATACCCCAACAATGGTTCTATTCATTACTTTCTTCCTTTGGAAAGTGCTATTTGTTGGGGTAGTTTATAGTGATTTAAGCAACAGGATATGACATACCATGGATATATCACTTAATGGAAAATGTCCATAGATTTCAGTTATAAACTATAAGATTCCTTCAAATAAGAGCACTGATTGTTATTCCATGCATAAGTGCTTTTCTTTGGGACAGTCTCATC
>JAUZSU010028008.1:0-10510 GCA_034780255.1 Parotocinclus maculicauda | reverse complement strand
TTTCTAGTTCTAGTTAGAACTCGAGCTGCTGCATTCTGCACTAGTTGAAGTTTATTTAGAGATTTACTAGAACATCCCGTGAGTACAGCATTACAGTAATCCAGTCTCTGTTATAAATGCATGAACCAGTTTATCTGCATCTTGAAAAGAAAGGATATTTCTAAGTTTAGCAATGTTACATAAATGAAAGAAAGCAATTTGTGTGATGTTGTTAATGTGCACATCAAGGGAGAAATCTGAATCAAACGTAACACCTACCACTTTACAGTTGGACTGGTCTTTACCAGACAGCCGTCTAGATTTAGGATAGAAGTAGCCAACTTCATTAACAATTTGTTACAAATAAGTGGTGGAAAGTCCTACACACAAACAAGGAGTAAATTGCACAGTCTGTAAACACATCTATCGAGTTATAACAGTGTCTAGTCCAAACCTGGCCTAACGAGCAAAATGAGCACACGACCGGTATGGTACTTGCATACATACACGTAACGGTTACCATTCCAACACATTGAGCTTTATATTTCAATTTATTGTGCTGCCGGTCCTTTAAAGCTACAGTTAGTACACTGCTCACATACATTAGGGGCTATTCCAAAGTGAATATGAAGAAATTAAAAAAAGAAGCATTTGATTTAATTTAACAAGCTTATCAGAAAGAAAAATGACAAGTTCAAGAAAGTTGTTTGAGTGAGTCGCAAGTGACATATTCATGGGGGTGAACAGAAGCATGTCAAACTACAATACAGCATTAGACTTCAGGTCAGCCCATCGGCACTACTATAGGTCCTGCAAGTTTATTGCAAATGTTTTTATACCCACATTTTCCTAGATAGGGGCACAGAATTATGAAGCAATCAGCTGCTCTACTTCAGAAGCAGTTTGGAGCATGGCTGATGGCCATCAGGTGTGTGTCATCACGAGCCGCTGCAATCCATTGGAGGTTCCACAGGGAGTCTAGCGGAACCTTACTGCAAGATGCCGCCATTGGATCTGCCACTGAGAAAGACACACACACATAACGCACGCAAAAACTGTGGAGAGTAGAGCTAGGAGTGAATAAAGCCCTTCCAAAGGCACCTGGGACTACCTTACAATCACCTCAAAAGCTTCAGAGATATTTGTCCAGTCCACCTGTGTGCACATATTCTCCCCATATATAGAGAACTTTATTTTGAATGTACTATATCATGTGTTACTGGTTTTCTTTCTTTAGGTAAGGGACAGTGGTCCTCAGTCTGGCCAGCAGACTGTCTCATTACTAAGAAGAGATCAGACTTGTTTCCCCTTTTCTGAAGGTAGAAAGGTCATGTTACCTCAAACAGCCTCATACAACCCTACCACAACCCGACCTTCTCATGTGGTGAGTTGAGACACTATACATATAAGGGAGTTTAAAGTTTATGCTTTTTTCCAATAAACCACAAAACTGTGTTTCTCAGCGAGGACTCCATCCAGGAAACAACATTGTTAGACAAGGATTTCAGCAACAAGCAAACATGCTCACTCAAGCAACAGAACAGCCACCCCGCGTGGGCATTCGGCTCCCTGTGCCAGGCCAATCTAGTGCTGGGTCACAGAATTCTGGATCATCTATACGGACTCAGGCTACAACCAGTCAGCAGCCGTCTTCCTGCCAGCAGAGCACCATGGACACTGGGACAGTAAATGCTTTGCAGGACCAGGTCAAGTCTTTGACTTCAGAAGTACGGAGCATTGGCCTAGCTCTCAGGATGATGGTGGAGCAGCAGGGCAGACTGGAGAGGGAACAGACACAGCAGACACAAATCCAGAAACAGATCCTAAGCACCTTGCAGAAACTGTCATCTAAACTAGAGCCCTGTTCTCTTCAGCTCAGCACAACTCCCACAGTTACCTCCTGCCCAATGTCATCAGCCTCCTATAGCCAGAGCACCCTCACCCATAGCCAAGGCAACAGTCTGTGTAACCAAGCCCAGTCGAAGTACAGTGAGATCAACGGGTCTGCTCTTGACAGCATTGAACAATTTTCACTGGACAGTCTTGGCTCAGCTAATATAAATGGCTTTCAAGCTTGTAACACGTCAGACTCTCTCTCATTCACCCAGGCACACACGCCAACATTTACACAATCTCACACACAAGAATACTCACCTGAGATGCTTAACTATATGCAGCCACACACAGACTCCTTTACAGGAATGGACAGTAAGCCAGTGGAAATGGCTTCACCAAGCACAGACAGACCTTATCAAGCATGCATGTCTTCAACTCAGTCTTCTACTGAACCTGTGTCTGTGCAGAATGCTGAACTTACTATTGTCAAAGTAGAAAATGCTTAAAAGACTGCAAGAGTTTACCTACAAAACATTTCGAAATGTTGCGTAATATAGGTTAGAGTACTTATTTTTTTTATTGTACTGTAGCTGTAACTCTACTGGACAAGTTACTGTACACTAATAACTATTTTAAAGTGTTCATTTAATTATATTATCCTGTTTGTTTTATATTTACTGTGCATAACCAAACTCATATTCAGTACAGTATTATGAAGGAACACAAAGTATTTACACTCAGTGACAAAACAACTGCACCCAGATAGAAATGTTAGATTGCTGCACATCTCAACATGCAGGTGTCAACATGTCACAGGCAGACATATTTTTGGGTAGAGTACCTCTTGTGGAGAGAGAATTGCCTTCTAGACCTCTACTTCTAGTGCCTCAGACACACTCAGTAAAATCTTTTGCCCAGTTTAGGGACTTTGACATGGGGCAAATCATCGGATGGTCGTATTGCTTGCCATCTCAGCCATTCTGACCTAGCTGTTAGGAGGTATTGGAAGCAGTGGTTCCATGAGGGCACGCACACATGATGAACAGGCTCTAAACAGCCCAAACAGACCAGCCCACTGGAGGATTGTTTGATCTGCTGACAGTGGGCTCCCACTGTTTTGATTTTCACCATCCATACTTGTATGATACTGCTGGTGTGATGTTCTGGGAGCCATTAAATATGACATTTGGTCCCCCCTGGTAGTGGAGCAATATGTTCACTATATCCTGTGGCTACTTGTGTTGCCTCTCATGGCAGGGCTTCCTGGTATTTTCACGATAATAGTTACCCATACACAGCAAGGGGTTCCCGGTATTTATGGGACCAGTTGGGATGGCACATTTAACAACTTATGAGTGTGCAGCATCTACAGACCCAGCTGCAACATCTTTGGGCAAATGTGCTGCAAGATACGATAAGGAACCTGTATGCCTCCTTGCCCAACCATTTCTCATCTTGTATTCAGATTAGAGGCTGCCCAACAAGGTACTGTAGCCTCCTTTCAGTTGTACAGCTTTCTCAAATAAACATATCCTTTTACCTTAATACTTTAATCCCAACAGCTCTTGATTTGTGCGTTATATGTTATCAGTAAGTGTACATCCAGTAATGTGATTAGTGTCTGGGCATAATGGGCTTTTAATTTACTGAACAATAATCAGTTTCAATGCCAGTTTCAATGTGCTTCAAAAATTATTTGCACCAAAATGGTATTACAGCAACTTTATGGTTTAACAGACTATAACTTTTACAAACAGTGACATAAATCTCCAGTGAGAGGGAAGTGGGTCAAATGATCCAGTGTCCTGTATATGTCACACTGACCAGTAATCGGTAATAAATATAAAATATAATCGGTAGTAAATCGGATGCTGAATAGTACAGAAACAGAACATGTTTTGACAGGGTGTGCCTCTTTAGTGGAATCACTACAAACTTCTTTTGTATGATAATTTAGCAAATTACATTCCTTAAATACAGTGACTATTTAAACCACTCTTTGATATAGAGTGCAACATTTTTTGTAGCCTAATGCTTACACATTTTGCCTTACAACACTCAACTAACCAGAAGGAAGGCAACACATGAAAATTAATTAAAAATGGATAACTGAGAATAACAGATTCGGAAACGTGATCGTGCACTTGATTTAATACATTATTACTGCTTTATTTGTTAGAGTGTGTAGATGTGTCTGTCTACCATTTTTGCAGACCTAACTTGGGGAATATTTACCCCTACTTATTTATGAATTTGTATAATGTCAATCAAATATCATGGTAAGCACCATTGGAACTGTGGGCGGCTCCGTGGGTAGCACCGCTGCCTCGCAGCAAGAAGGTCCTGGGTTCATTCCCAGGCTGGAGCGGCTGTGTGTGACTGGTGTTGATGTGAACTTGTATATAGATGTAACTTTGTGTGTGTCGCTGAGATGGCCACCGATGCCGATAGCGACCTTAAATAAACAAACTAACAAACAAACCATTGCCACTGCTCTCTTAAGTCTATTAACAGACTTTATATCATGATTAAGGTTAGATTTCTGACTCTGAGTTTCCCCTCTTTTTTTTTTTTCGGGGGGGCGGTGGTGCAAAGTATTTTGACAAGAGAGCATTGTCTGAAATCGGCTTTACCGCTGTCTAGGTAACACAGACTCAGCTGAGCAAGCCCATGATGACATCAAAATGGAAAAACTCCCAAAATATAACTCCCAAACCTAATAAATAATACATTTAAAATATATCTAAAAAAGTAATATAAACTATAACAAATTACACGTTATACAATGTTATATAAAATTGCATATCTTGCCATT
The DNA here is from genome assembly GCA_034780255.1 of Parotocinclus maculicauda. NCBI lineage: Eukaryota > Metazoa > Chordata > Actinopteri > Siluriformes > Loricariidae > Parotocinclus > Parotocinclus maculicauda. The sequence continues at coordinate 5,880 of JAUZSU010028008.1, read as the reverse complement.
TCAGGGACACACAAGATTATCTCAAGGCTAGTCATATATACATTTGTATGTATGTGTAAATGTCAATTAAGCATAATCAATTAACCTATCACACACGTCTCTGGACTGTGGAAGGAAATTGGAGTACCCAGAGTAAACCAGCACTGACCCAGACCACGCCACCCTGGGATTGAACCTAGGACCTTGGTGTCCTTGGGTTTGACAAAGGCGCTATATAAATTAAATGTATTATTATTATTATTCATGCTGTAAGGCAGCGGTGCCAGACATGTTTTGTCACGGTTTTCTACCGTGTAGAGGCCACAATACCGAAATTATGACTTCTATACGATACCAAAAGTATCTTGACATCGATACTGAATGGAATAAAACATGATAGAACTGGGAACCAGAATTTCTTTTTTTATTAACAGTAAACAAAAACTGAAATAAAATTTTATTGGACAGAATAATTATTGCACAGGTCTATCCACTCTAAAATGTGTAGTTTTATCACACAGAACAATGCCACAGATGTCATAAGAGAGCGTGCAATTGGCTGACTGCAGAAATGTCCACCAGAGCTGTTGCCCAAGAATTGAATGTTCATTTCTCTACCATAAGCTGAGACAGAAAAACAAAGGCGTTTCAGAAAATTTGGCAGTACACCCAACCGCAGACCACGTGTTACCACACTAGCCCAGGTCCTCCACATCCAGCATCTGACCAGACACCCAGACAGCTGCTGCAACAATCATTTTGTATAACCAAAAGGTTTCTGCACAAACCATCAGAAACCGTCTCAGGGAAGCTAATCTGCATGCTCGTCATTCTCTCTTTTTTTTCACAATGATTTTTATTTGGAAACAGACTGTTCCATTGTACAGAGTATTTTTAGTTAAACATGCATTTCCATTTTTCAATACAACACAGTAAACCCACCCTACCCACTGCAACAATGATCTATTAGACCAGACTTTGCAAACATTATCATTAAACAAAAAACCAAACCAAAACAAAACAAACAAAAAAACAATAAATATACACATATATATATATATATATATACACACACATACATGCACACATACACATATATATATATACATACATACACCACACACACACATACATACATACATATACATACCCATACCCATACACATACACATAAACCTACACATACACACATACACATTAAAATAAATACAAATTAAGGGGGGTTCCATTACCCTACTGCTGAAAGAGTCGTAGGCAAAGTGTCAAGCTCCACCATGTAATGCAGGACTGGATCCCAGATACTGTAAAAATTGTCCCTAGATCCTCTCAGTGAGTACTTTACCTTCTCCAAATGAATAAATTGCATTAAATCGCTCATCCACAACGAGACACTGGGAGGAAGTTCAGATTTTCCATGTGTGTTTAATGTTAAGCTTTCACGCTGACCCACAACTGCACTTCTGTTCATTCTATTCAAGTTAAAACTATACAGTGAGATATTACAGGAGATCCAACAGGTGCAGTCAACAACTGAGCAAGGCCCTTAACCCACAATTGCTTGGATTGTAAAATGCTAAATGACTTAAGTGTCTAAATGTTGTCTTTATGAACTGAGACCTCTTCACTCCTGTCCCTTGACAGATCACTCCACGCTCCACGTGTGTTCCCTTTATCACGTGTTTTACTAATTAAATTCTCCACTCTGTGAGCAACAAGTTTCAGAAGCCTGTTGACTTAAACACTCCAGTGTGTTATATCAGGGTTAGCTGATGGTCGATGCATGGATGAAATATGAAATATGATCTCAGCATCTCAGATAGCAGGGCCAATGGCGGTCTCTTGGATTCATGACCACAGATAGTTATAGATGACATTTTGAGGATTTAAACTTACCGCCTCTTGGTAACAGGATTTTAGCAAGCCACTAGTATACTAGTAATGTTTCTTTAACATCATCATACCAGGACCCACACTTTGTAATTCACACACACACAGTAGAATCAAAATACAAACTCACACCATGGAATATAACCATAAATAAACAAACCTTACTGGCTGCACACAATCAAGAGGGAATAAATACACTTGAAGAAACAATTTTCCATAACAGGCAATGTAATATGGCATTTTGAACACTTTTTAAGTGATTTAACTATTTAAGTAGGAAAATGCATTGTGATGTTTATGAAGGTAAGGCTGGCACAGCCATGGGAGTTTTAAGCCGAGTAAAAACTTTTTATTTCATGTCTCCCCTTTACAGAGAAAACTGATTTCTGAAAGTAATGAAGACCATTCTAACTTGTGCAAGTAATTCAATTTCCATAAATCAATATTCATAAAATAACTAAACAAATATCAACATATGACATAAATGATATATCACATTATGTGTAAAATACAAATGCTAAAGCTTGAAGTTGACAAGCTGTTTACAACTACAACATGTGGAGATTATGGAGATTCTCTATTAGAATTTGTCATGATCGTTAATCAGATGATCATTAAACCTGTTCTTGTATGTCACAATTTTAGCTCAACTCCACAGCCTTACTTTTACAAAAAATCTGTGTGAGCTGGTCATGCAGTGGATAGCAGGTACGACAGTAAATGTTGACTGATGATAATCTGACCTTTGAGCTGGCTAATGTGTAATAATTCTTGGTTTGTTTGGCTTGCTAGCAAAAGGTTATCCGTGACTATAAAGAGCAAGGTATGAATATACTGTAGTTAATGAAATTACCACATTCCACATTTATATGGCAACCAAGCCGACTGCTGCCCTTTTCCTCCCATTTCTCATTAGAACCAAATCTAAATGTAAAAAGATTCTCACCTGAAACATCTAAGTATATGGTCTAGCTCCTACACTCCTCAAACAGAATAACCAAGGTTATAAATAACAAAGGTTATAACCAAGATTAAAGCTTCTGGCTAATTGTCAGTATGCAGATATGTATCTAGTATGTATACATGGGCATGAGGAATTGGGCCTGATGCACATAAGTGTATGTGGACCTGTTAACAGAGGAAAAATAAGCTGGAACATTCATCTACGTGATTTTAAGAGTGAAAAAGAAGCACCTGCATTCAAGGTGAGGTTACGGTTCAAAGGGAAAACTAGACATGAGCTGCTAATTACATGCAAATGAGTAAAGTGGGAGAGCTGCTGGTGAAGTGAGCTGGAGAAGAGAAAGAAAGAGCAGTGATGCCAGGAATCCTTTCAGTCATGCTAAATTAATAACAATCAGATAAAGGAGATCACTGAAAATCACATTACAGATCCCAATCTCTGCGTTTTATCCAATATATTGATATTCCATGACATAATCAGGCATTTCCACTGCATCTGCTCACAACTCATAAATCACAATTCTGCCACGGTGCACTTTTAAGGTCACAAACCACATTTGCAAGGATTTAGTGATTCATTTTGATGAACTTGCTAGTCTGGTTCTACCTGATACGATTTCAGGACCAAACATTTTCCACAGAATCCTAAAGGTAAACAAGCCATTTAAGACAAAGACGAAGAGCCGAGACTCTGGCAGACGTGTTCCATCAAAAGGGCTTCTTCATCATGGTGTACTCAATCAGACCTTCTGTTCTATAGCACTACAGTTCTGCTCTATTCTAATTAGAACGCACAGCTATGGAACTATGTTTGTATTTTCGTGTTTTTTTCCTCTGTGTCTTAAAGCTGTCTACTTACTTTATAAAGTGACTTAGTTATGGATGGCACTAAATTCAACAAAAATTGATGAACAAGCTTGCATTTCTGTTCACAGACCTAATAATTTGGTTAAACCTCATAAGGATCAAGCAATCAATCAATAAATCATGATATCATGAATACTAATTTATTAAGTTCATACTACTACTTGTAATAATATTAATAACAACAACCCACCCAGACAAACAATTAGTCACCTTCCATGTTGCAGGTGGCATGTTTAAAGTAACTTTAGGCTCCTGGTGTGCAACAGGATTCACTGACTGGGAAGAGGTGGTACAGCACAGTAAATGTCTTGTTTGATATGTGAAAAATGAGTCATACAGCAGATGTTAATGACTGGTAAATAGGAACGATTGCATTGCATTTGGGTGTGCCAAAAGGCCAGTATACAGAAAATTTTCATCGGAATTGTGTCAAAAAGACTCACAAGTGACTCATTTTTTGTCTGGTGAGTATATTATTTATAATACTAAAACAATGTATAGTTATTATTATTTTTGTTGTTGTATGCTGCTTTAGGTAACCGATTAAGGTATGTCCGTGGTATTAGGACATTTAGACGAAATTATCTTTATCAACAACATAATAAGTCACACCAGACAGAGTACAACAGAGTACTGTTTCAGGGCAGCATCACAACCATCTAAGCCCACAGACCCAGTGAACAAGCCTATGGCAATGGTGGGAAGCAAAATCCCTAAATGAGAAGAGGATAAAACCTTGGAAAGACCAAGACTCAAAAAAGGGACCCAATCTTCTTGAGCAGTCCAAATTGTATTTGTAAGAACAAACTAAATTACCTAAATAATATATTTATAACAATATTTTACATACACAGATGCTACAATCAGTGGCATATTTCAAGGTTTAATTTCTCTGTGTTTTCTTACTGCCAAATAAAATTGTAAATCCTTTTGGTTCAAACTGATAACACTTGTCAGGAAGCAGGATGAATTGCATTAATTGCAGAATGATCTCATACTGAGAAATATGAGATAAGCATCACACGTCTTTGGGAATACTGGGAGGAAAGTCATACAGACCCAAAACCACCACATAGACAGAAAGTAGAGATAAGGATGGAACTCGTCCCCAGGAGCTAGAAGCTTTTGCATAATTCTTTAATATAGGCACTGGTTTGAAGTCATCTTACCAATAGTGGATTGCTCTTTAAGGTAAAGAACTATGTCAGCTTTTCATACTAAACATACCAAGACTGATTAGACTCCAGAAGCCAGCTCTGTGTATATTTTGTAATAAATACTACATGCGTGTCTACTGGCTGAACAGAATTAGTCTAACTAAAAAACAGGATCATAGACCAGGTTAAAATAGATCAATGTAACCTCATCTTGTCCCTCCTACCTCCTTTGTTACTGTGGTAACGGAGATCATTGGTTTACACATTGGAGCACTTAACATTCTCTATTAATTCTTTCTTGTTTTTTAGGAAAAGAAAAGAGAAAGGTCTCACTGGATGTCTGTGCGTATGATGTGGTGATATAGGTGCAACGTGTCTCGAATGATAGGCGTGGAATGAATAAAACCCCCTCAACGAAAGAAAACCCCTCAGGCAAAATGAAGATCGCCAAAGGCTATGCAGATTCGAAGATCTAAGATGGCTGCCACACAGCCACTCTGCACTCCCTGTTACCTTTTCTCGTTTATGTTAAGAAAGAAAGAGCCTCCTTTATAATCAAACTGTATCAGATCCCTGATATGAGGTGTAGCAATACAAGGAAATGTGAATAATCTTTCATAGTTGAATGCTCGAAGAAATAAACTTTATTACCATTACCTTTACAAAAACACATTTTTAAGTCGTCTGTCTACGATGACTGTAGCAACATTTTCGGGCAATTGGCAACCAGTGTTAATTTTGACAGCAAATTTTGATTTAGTTTTAGTCTTAGTCTTGTGATTTAAATGTCGTCTAGTTTTAGTCGATTAAATCTACTAAAACTCGTCATAAGAATATAGTCGACTGAATCTACAGTCAATTCAGTCGACTAAAATATAAAGGGTGTAAAATGTGAATACTTTTTCTTTAGTTTCCTTGAATTATTAAAGTCATTATATACACGACGAAGAATTTATTAACCAATTATGGAATATTATTAATGTTTGAAATACCAATATCTTTTAACAAACATCTTTATTGACCTGAC
>JAUZSU010027997.1:0-10510 GCA_034780255.1 Parotocinclus maculicauda | reverse complement strand
GAAGTAACACTAGAGCATCGCCCGCCTGAGTCGCTACTTGCCGACATGACAAGTTTTTATCTGCGGTTTTGTGTTCGCTGTTTGTTTAATTTAAAGTTTAATTATAGACTGAATTCATCCAAACCCTACGATGCCACCCAAACGTTCTGCAAGTTTTACGGCTAATATAGTGTATAAATACTTAAATAAATATAAATAAATATAGCTTCCCTACTTCGCAGATTTTACAGAGAACACTGTGCTTCATACTCTGTGTAAATCCATTACATCATTACGTAAAGACGTCGGAATATCACGATATGGATGTTTTATATAATCTAAAAAATTATACCGATATTATCGCGAACAATACGATATGACACACCCCTACATACGTTTGCTAATAATTGGACTGATAGCGTCATTTCATAGTTTCTGCATACATAGGACCACAAATCCTACAATAGATACAGAGAACCTAATTAAACAAATGAGACAAAAATATTAGTTGGTCATTTATTTTTTTAAGGGAAATGATCCAGTATTACATATCTGTGAGTGGCTAAAGTATGTAAACCTCTAGGATTAACCTTTTAATTTAAAGGTGAAATTTGAGTCGGGTGTTTTCATGAATGGGATGATGGTCAGGTGTGAGTGGGTGTTGTTTTAGAGCAGCGATCTACCAAAGCTTTTGGAAATGCATCATGTAACAAACAAGGAGATTTCTGCAGACCTCAGAAAAGTGGGAACGGTCACAAAACAATTTCTAATGTGTTTGGATTCTACCAATGCAAAATCAGAATGTAAACACATGGAGGGAACTCAAAGTCTTGTTATTTTCCCCAGGAGTGAATATTTAACAAAGATCACTTAAAAAAACATGGTGTATAATATTCTGCAAATGAACTCAGGGTAACTTCTAAGCAACTAAAGGCCTCTTTCATGTTAGTTAACGGAGAAAGGTTAAAGGAGAAAGACACTTCTTTTGAAGTTGAACATGCCTTTCTGTGTGAGTGTGTGTATGGACTGCCTCGCAGTAGACAGGCACGATGTCCAGGGTTGGTTCCCGTCTTCAAGTCAAGTCAAGTTTATTTGTCACATATACATTGTAGCAGGTACAATGTACAGTGAAATTGCAATCATCAACCCGTCCAAACATACAATATGACAAGGGGGGGGGATTGGGGGGGTGGAGAGACAAAACAGGAAGACGTAACAAAGGAAAACTAGAATATGGTAAACATTAGGAAAGATTGGAGATAAAAAAAAAGCCCCGCCCACATACTGTCCTCCGAGAAGTACAGTATATGAGCATGAAAAAAAACTCCTTAGCACAAAAGCACATATAATGACATTTGACAAAAGACCAGCCACAGGGAAGGGGGAAAGGGATTGAGGAAAAAAAAACAGCAACAACGAGCGGCCATCCGGTATATGGCAGCTGACGTGGGCAGCGCTCACACAGACCCGTCACTGGGGGGAGAAGCAGAAAATGGAAGACGTGTTCATAGGTTGGGAGAGAGGGGGAGCCAAAGAGTCGCTTGCCTGAATGTGTGTGCCATATATGGTGTGTTCTTTATAACAATTCAGCGTTAACTTAGTACTTGACTTTAAAGCTCATGAGTAACTGTGTTATTTGACAATAACGAGCATTCAAAAGAAAATGCAGGGGTGTAGAAAAAAAAATGGCAAAATCCTAATTACAATGGGACTGAGTACATCAGTAAGTCACTTGTAAACGGTCGTGTTTTGGTTGTAAACTGGAGGTCATAATAAGTAAGTATGTAAAGTAAGTACTACTAAAAAATTACCCTGTGGTGAATTCACCAGTTTTAGGCAATAACTTAACTCTGTGAGAATGCCACTCTCTTTTTATTTATTTATTATGCAATAAAGCATTCCGAATGTTGGGAAAGTGAACTCGACATTAAAACGGTAAACAGGAGCTTTAATCTGAACAGTTGCAAACACGGCAGAGCTGTTAGGCTGATTAGCAGCAAGTGTCTGCTATAAACATGGTCAAGTGGAGCCTCGCAGGAATAGAAGGACCCTTTAAAGGATAGTTGCTTACACACAAATATGAGCACAGAGCTGAAACGGCACCTCTGCGACCCAAACTAAAACAAATCTGAAATGCTGGGATTGGGAATCCTTTATCATAAACCATGAAGATGCATAAAAAATGCATGAATTAATACAAAAATAAGGGGAGATTTTACAATAAATACGAAGAGGATCCACAAATCTGCTGGATAATCTGATCCTGTCCATGCCCCGTCACTGTCAGTCTGTTTTGACACTCATGGGTGACCATACACCCTACTGAACATAATATGGGGGCACTCTGGTCCAGTTTGACCTGCTTCTGTTGAATTCACCCCCATGAATAAATCACTTGTTACTCAGTCACCATGACTGCATCTCATTTGCATAATCGAACAACTTTCTTTGACTTTTCCTTTGCGTCTCTAATATAGAAATATATTAAAATATTATATTAATATTATATTTAAAATATCCCCTCGTTTTTGTGAGCAGTGTGTATTTGGGGCAGAATATCATTCTCTCCACACCCAAGAAAAGTTTGTTCTGCAGGTAAAGGTATTAAAAATATTTTGTGACCGGTGACAGTCAATGTCATTTCATTTCAACCAAAATGAATATATTAAATAAATAAATATAATAAATAAATTAATCCAAATGAGTTCAGCGCTGAATCCAGCGATGTGGAAGGATCCTGATGGTGGCTGTGCTCTCATGGGTCATCAGACTGATCACCTGATCGAGGCTTAATCCAGCAACCATCTGTCCGTTCACCTCCAGGATTTCATCACCAACACCCAAAAGGCTGGTGTAGATGTTCTCTGTGGCACTACCTCCCACTTTCTCCACATATATTCCTATGGAAAAGTAACAGAGCCGTCATTTTTAAGGCAGTGCTGTATTTTTGGAGTTAAAGTTGCCCAGTGCTGGACAGCTTTACCTGAGTCTGGTCGACCTTTTCCTCTTGAGATGACAAAGCCGAAAGGTGCATTGACTGGCCTGGAGAGCTCTACTAGCAAAGTACCATCTGGAAAACACTGAACAAGTCGTCCCAGTGGACCTGAACCTCGAGATCCTTCAGGTCTGTCTGGTCCCTCTTTAACCTTAAGGTCCCTGTAAAGGCAAAAGTAGACCAATGTCAGACACTTCCCAAGTGTACAAAGAGTACCTTCTCTAGATGGATCCAAAAGCATGTACAGAACACCTGCATCCCAGACCGGGGGGCAATGAAAGCTCCCTAAAAACAGCTGAGTGCTCGGTCTTTCTCTTCGGGGACTGCAGGCTCTGTACTGAAGAGACCTTGCGTAGCTGAGCAAGCGGAGACTCCTGGTGGATAGAAATGAAAGACGACACACACACCAAAGTCTCCTCAGATATTCTGAAAAGAGATTTAGTACATAATCTTAAAATCATACTACAGGGTGAGCCAAAAGACACAGGACACGTCCCGTGCTGCTGAAACCATTGTTAGAGGTTCTTGGTCGGTAGCGGTTCTTTAGACTAAAGAGCTACTATTTGTTGTTGGTGACCACGGTCCCGGTTTCTCTGAATTTGGTTGAGATGTAACAGTGCTGTGCGAAATTGCTGATCTTTCTGGCTGTTGGTTGTTAAAGGCTGTTACCATGATACAGCAGCTGAAATCCCCAGACATCAGAATAATCAATTAAGCAACCTGTGACCAACAACAAAAGTTTTGACTTTGCTTTGATATCTTTTGAACCACAATAGATATTACATATCTGATTGTGCCAATCAATTTCTGATGCAATTCTGGTCTATTTTAAAACGCTACATGACCACCTTCTCAACTTGCCCTTGATCCAATATGGCAGCTCTCAAGATGTTCTGGCCCCCTCTCCCATTACTTGCTGGGGTATTCAGATGTATCATTTTCCCTTTTGTTTCTGTAATTAAAGGGTGTCCTGTAACTTTTGACTCCACCTGTATATGAATCTATACTAACAGTATACAGGGCCTGCAGAGACGGTGTTCTCTGCAGTGCTGCCAGCCCTTTGTGACTGGGGCTTGGGGATGCTCTGCACGTGGACACTGAGAGCTGCTCCATGCTGCTGGAGCGACTGCCCTTCACCAGTTTTCCCACGCTGTTCAGGCCCATCGCTGAGAAGAAATGTCGAAGGGAAAGCTTGGGTTTGCCGTCACGCTCCAAAGTTCTCCTACAGAGACATAAAAATTAGAAAAGGCTAATAATAGCCCGTGCCATTACATGATTGGTTAGGGGAGTCACGTAGGCGTCACCGTGAAAAATGCTCGTCCCATTGTAGCTCAGCTTTACGATGCTCTGATCTCAGGAGTTCTGCCCTCAGGTCCTCAGCCTTTGAAATGCCTGCACCTCGGCTGCTGGCCCGACACGGGCAAGATGGGGCGCAGATGGAATCTCTGCAGACGTCCTCACACGAAGAATGGGCTAGTAAACAAAGAGGGAAATGCTTACCCCAGATACGTAACTCACAATATTTTTTTATAAACTGATCTACCAGGTGGTGCCCGGTCAGGCTTGCCCTGCCCAAACGGTCGCTTCAGCTAGCCATCTGTCAACTGGAATGAACCTGTTGCGCTAGGGGTAGTGTCTTTTTACTTTTGGCAATATAAACAGGCAGAGCTTTGTGGGAATCAGGAAGATGCCCCACCCATGGACAACACTTACTGCCCAGGATTTCCCACATTGGATTGGAGACTCCTGTCTGGCTGCTTCGGACAGCCTTGGAATCCTCCCCCCTTATGACACCCCTGGAGGAGGCACGAAAATGGATTAATAAAAATGTCAAACTACCAGTGACTGAGCTTACCATCACCAGGGTCAACGGTGTTCCACGTTACTGGTGCCTGGAGTTCAGGAGTTGCCGCATGTGAAGAGTATCTAAGTGAGCATGGTTTGCTGAGTCCAGAACTAACTTGAGAAGCTTGTGAGGAAGCACCGAGTGGCACGCTGAACTGCTCTTGGTGTTCACTTTCTGGGTGTTGAGAACTTCCCTTCCCCTCCTTGTCCTGATGTATCAAATGATACTGAACTGAAGGCAGGAGTTTCACTACCCGTTGTCCCATGGGCCTGTTCTTGGACCCCGACTTCAAAGCTGACTTAATGGGGAACTGCAGTCCCCCGTTGTTGTTGTTTCTGGAACCTGCAACGGCGGGTAGAAAATGATCGATTGCAAAAGTGACACCTCGTGTCGGTGCCTCCTGTTTGGAAAGAGGCCCGGCAGTTTCATCCAGACTGGATCTGGTTCTTGAATTCCGCCGTTGGGCCAAAAGTTCCTGACCACGGACATAAGGACCGTGACCCGTTTCAGCTCGGTTTTCCCCTTTACGGCTCCTCCGTCGAAGTTTGCCGAAAGCTGACGCTCCCTCTCCAGCTCCACTCGCTCCTGAAACCTCGACATTCTCTTCCAGGCTCGAGCTTCCACCCAACATAACGCGTCCCAAAAGTGCCGGGCGAATGATTTGAGGACTTGACTGACCGGCAGAGACGGACTGGGTATTTTTCTGCCCCTCTGGTCGTGGTATAGAGGAAGATTGATGATCAGTGCTGGTGACCAGGATGCTCCCACAGGCCTCACACTTTCTGAACTCGTCATTGTGCAGCACGGTCGTCTCACTGGGCTCTGCTTCTTTAGTTTGAATGTTTGCTGAATAGCATCGCTCCGGCTCCTTTTGTGACTCATCCTTGGAACGTGTACGAGTCGGTGACCGATCTTGCCTCGGCGAGCGCGCCCCCTGCTCGTAGTTCTTACTTCGGACATCCTGCGCCTTGACGGGCAGAGGCTTCTGAATGTTTTCATTGACCAGTGTTGGCAGGTCATACATGGGTAACACTTCCCTACAGAGCAAGGGAAAAACAGAATCAAGAAATTAAGTCCATATAATACAATTTAATTAATTTTTATACCATTTTTATCCTGGAGAGCCAATGCCCATAAGGCAGCACAGGGCACAAGGCACAAATAGGGTGCCAATCCATTGCAGTGGACATGCACACACATACAATCACAGTGGGACACTTAAGAGACGCCCACTAACCTAATACATGTCTTTGGAATGTGGAAGGAAACTGGATTGCCCAGAGGAAGACTATGCAGAATTGGGAGAACATGCAAACTCCAAGACTAGCTATTCAATCCCGCCTTCTCTGTGGATTTTGGCCAAGCTATTAAATGTACGATGGATTGAAAACCTTGTATCACTTACAGCTCTTCTATCTCATTGGACTGGGCCACACTTTTGAGGTCACCCGGGTTGTTTTGGGAACGTGCCTTTGACCTGGCTCTCTCCAGCAGACGCTTGGCATGCTCATGACGTGGGCTTAGGGTCAAGTCAGACCTGGACAGAGCAGCAGGTGAAAAAGAGAACCAGTTATGAAGTGTGTACAAAAAAAAACAGAGATCATGCGTCAGTGTTCATCACACAAAGCAGCTTTAATATAATCTGATTCAGAATCCTGTCACTGAGATTAAACTTAATCTACAATCTAAATAAATCTGTGGTTCCCTCAGTAGTTTTCCTGCGATATGGCTTAATTATGATTTTTAAATTTTAGAGAAATGAGAATATGAGAAATATTTTTAGATGCACAGTGTTCCCTCGTTTATGGTGGGGTTACGTTCCAGGACCACCCACGATAAACGAAAATCCACAAAGTAGGGGCGCTATATTTATATAAGTATTTCTACACTATTTTAGCTGTAGAACTTGCAGAACGTTTGGGGAACATCGTGGGGTTTAAATAAATTCAGTCTATAATTAAACTTTTACAAACAGCGAACACAAAACCACAGATAAAAACTTCAAAACGGCAAGTAGCGACTCAGGCGGCCGATGCTCTAGTGTTACTTCTCGTTTTTGGTGAGTATTCATCCGCTGAGTAAATACTCTATTTATTGTAAATCATAATATTTTCTGATTTATAACATTCCTTTATTGTTAGGATTAATATATTTTTTTAATTATACATTTTGTGATTTTTATTTGTATGTAAAAGTTCTGCAAAAACCCGCGAAACAGTGAAAATCCGTGATTTTATTTTTTTCCATTAATATTTTTTTTAAAACCCGCAATGTGTTGAGTCTGCAAAAGGTGAACCGCGAAGTGGCGAGGGAACACTGTCCTCTAGGTACAGCTTTGGTCTCTTCAGTCCGGGTTGCAGGTTGGCATGTTGCCATATTGACTGCATTCTTTTATTCGGACCTTACCACAGGTATAACGTCCATTCGAAACACGCCCGTTCACCTTAATGGACGAGGTCTTAGGAATTATAATAGGAAATCAAATTCTACCTTGTATACATCTAATTCACGTCTGAATGACAGAAAATGATTGTGAACCCTTGTGACACCTACTGACAGAAAAGAGAATCACAGTCTTGAAAGGCATTTTTCGATAGGTTTTTCAAGTTGTTTAAAAGGTGGAAAGATAGAAAAATGTCTGTATTGTACGTTACTGTAGTAAATGTTGTTAAAAATAAAACGCTGTGGGCAAAGTATCATTTCAGTCAGTGTCCTGTTTCACAGAAGGTAAAGACTTGTATTGTTGGATCAATCCAAGGAGACGTTTTAAATGCAACACACTGGGAACGTGGTATTTCATTTACAGTTCATGTGCCTCCTTCTCAAACTTTTTCCATTCTTGCTTTGTGTCCTCATGAGTCTCTTACCGGACAGTAAAGGCAGATCCATAGGTAACCGAGTCCCAGTCCGTTTCTTTATATGAGGGAGGGAACGCTGCACATGAGAACAAACACAAAACGTCAAAATTACCTTCAAGATTACCGTCATTCATTTGCCTTCAACGCATGCTCCATGACTAAATTAGGCCAGACTTTTTTTATTGATTTGCCGACGATCATATTTAAAGAATACAAAAAAAAAGGTTGTTTTTTTTTTGTATTTCTCGGATCCGCCGTAGCACCAACGGTTTAAATAAAAATATATTATATATATATTTTTTTTTTAGCTTTTTCCGCCCTCCGGTGGAACTGTTTTCTTCTGTTCATTTAATTTTTTTTAATTTAATTTAATTGTAGGTTAAATAAATTTTATTTTGAAATAAAAAAATGTATTTTTATTTCTTCCTCCTTCCTTGTATTGATTTCACAATAATCCTCGAGAAATTGGAAAGTGCTAAAAAGATTTATTTATTTTATTAATTTTATTATTATATTATTATTTATTATTTATTTATTCTTAAGTAGGGACATCCGAGGAACAAGCAATTAAAAAAGTCTGGTCTTAATACAAATAAAGGAAATGTATAAATCGGTGCACAATTTAGTTCTATTAAGTTCCATAGTGAAACTAGATACAGGGTGAGCCAAAAGTCTCAGGGCACCCTTTTATTTCAGAAACAAAATGGAAAGTGATATATCTTATTACCCCCGTATGTAAAGGGTGATGAGGCCTGTCTTTTAGGCTTTGTCCGGAACGTGGGCGCCATCTTGAAAGCCGCCGTATTGGATCAAGGGCAAGTTTTTCCAATGGGACTGTGGTCGTGTAGGATATCAAAGAAGAGCGGAAGTGTCTCAGAAATCGATTGGTGCAATCAGATTCTTGTGGTTAAAAAGTTATTGACACAAAGCTCATAACTTTTGTTGTTGGTCACAGGTAACTAAAGATGGAATCGTATCATAGAAACTGAGCACCATTATATCCCATCATTACAACCAAATTTAGAGAAACCGGGACGTCGTGGGGCGTCCGAAGACCACAACCGACGAAGAAACCTCAGCAATGGTTTTGGCAGCCTTTGCGAAGGCCTGTACCTTTTGACTCACCCTGTACATTTGTGTTTATTTTCATTACCTTTATCCAAAGTAACATAACAACCTCACAAAGTAATTGTGAGTTCACTTTTTAGTTCACGGGCACAGCGGTGGCAGATCTGCCCCCCCCCCCAACCTTCTGTTCAACAAATCCTCGGTGGACCTCTAGATGAAATGAAGGTCGTGTAAAATCTGCAATGCTGCATGAGGGGGTAAACTGAACGTGCTGAATTCTGACATCATGATCCGGGAGTTACACAACGCTCCCGAGAATCTGGGAGGCAGATTTCAGCCTCGGGTTTCATTGTGTGGTATTAAAACATTATTATCCAGAGCCCACTCGCTCCCTGCCCCCACGGCTGTAATCTCAAAAAGAAACCGGTCCATCTGCTCACGGAGTTCACAAACCACCCCCTGCTGTGTGAGGTGGCCAAGTGGAACCACCATGGTTAGCTAGACTATTGATCGACCCATGTGACACACGAAAACACGAAACAAAAAACAGTTACGATCCCTAATCATTTTCACTCTTAGATCAAGCCAGTTACCAGGAGATCCATGATTAAGCACTGACGAACGTTCTCACCTTTGTATATCAGCTCTGGAGCCTGATCATGTCTTTCTGCATGACCTGGTGAGCTGGTGGCCCTGATTTTGGAGTTCTCCTCATCTATCATAAGAGCTACATTTTTCACCCCTGAATCAACCCTTTCGTTTAAAAGCCGAGTTTCCAGTTGGGTCTCTTTCCAGAAGCCTTTTGGAGGTTTCCAGTATCTTGGGAAAGAAGGCTTTGATATTCCAACACTTTCAGCTCCACCTTTTGTGAGGTTTTCAGAACTGTACCCTTCACCGTGGCCACGGGCGAGACTCCTAACCCCAACAGGCTCTCCTGCCTTTTCTCGTGTGTCATTCAGGTGGCTGGAGATATGACCTTCTGAAGCATCCGTGGTATTGCTTCTCGATTTGACAACTTCCTTCAGTGAGGAGGAACTCAAAGATGGCTGTTCCTTATCAGGTTTATTTTGCAAAGGTTCCAACAGACCTTCAAGGTCACGCTTCCCTTTCTCTTTAGACCTCCTTTGGGAGATCTCCTTGACCTTAGATTGCAAGGCAGAAACTGCTGAATACGAGGGGTGATGGGACGAGCTGGGACAGCAAGAAGCAAGGGGACGTTTGTTTTCGGATTCCCAGTGGAACAGTGTTTGGGTTTGAAGAGATTCCGGGGTACTTGTCTCCATTTCGCTGGTGCCCAGTGCTCTAGCTTGTTCGACTCCTCCCATTATCAGTGGCAAGAAAGAATCCTGGAAAGGAGACAAAGGGTTAGCAAAACCTGATGGCAAAGACTCTAGATGGACCATGTCAAATGATTCGATTTAAAACATCTCCACAGTTTTAGATGTGCAAAACATCTACAACATTTAGAGGTGACCAGGCTCCCAAATTTATAGATATAAACCAAATCTCTGCCAACTCACGATTGCGGAAGGCTGAGCACCTACAGTTTAAGATGTTGACTGGAACCACATCTAGTGTATGGATGTCACAAGCTTTTTGAAACCAAACCCAAAATAGGTCTGTAGAAAATTAGCCAGTCATTTACGGTATTTAGCAGACACCCTTATCTAGAGCAACTAACAACTAATATGATCTTACAATCCAAGCAATTGTGGGTTAAGAGTCTTGCTCAAGGACCCAACTGTGGCAGCTTGGCAGAGGCGG
>JAUZSU010027986.1:0-10511 GCA_034780255.1 Parotocinclus maculicauda | reverse complement strand
TCAGTGGTCAAGTACCTTAATGGCTGTGACATGGAGCCCTGCAGATATAAACATACACTTACCAAACACTTTATTAGAAACTCTTAAATAATACTCGACACGGCCTACCATGCTCTCAATATGGCCTCAGTTCTACGTTGTGTGGTTTCTAAAATAATTAGAAAATTATTTCGAAAGTTTGGAAATGTTAAAGATTTTGCGCGGAAAAGATTGTGTCACAAAAATCCTACAGATTTTCCAGGTTTCCACATTCATGCTGCTATTCTCTATTTTTTACCTTATTCCAAGGGGTTATTGGCTTTTGGATTTTAAGACTTGGAAGCCACTGAAGAACATTAAGCTAATTGTATATACAACAATTTTAACTGACTTTTACTTTGAGACATGGGGCATTATCTCGCTGCAAGTAATCATTAGAAGACAGAGAAAATTGCGGGCATGAAGGGATGCACATGATCGGTAAGTGTGCCAAAAAAAACGTTCTCCACACCATTAAACAACCTCTACCAGTCTGGAATGTTGACACAAGGAAGGTTGAGTCCATGCATTCATGTTGCTGGTGACATAATATGTGTGCCCCAGCAAAAATTGAGACTCAGACCAGGAAATGTTTTCGGTTTGGTCAGTCTATTCTGTCTGTTCTTGGCCTAAAAAAGAACCCTACATGCTTTTCAGCTCACCACATTTGTAAAGAGTAGTTATTTGAGTTACCACAGCATATGTCAGATTTATATCAGTCTGGCCATCCTCTGTTGACCTCTCTTATCAACAAGATGTTTTAGTCCATAGAACAGTCACTCATTCAATAAATTTATTCAACTGTAGAGTAAAATCTGCAGACTGTTGAGTGTAGAAGTTCAAGGAGTTTTGCAGTTTAGATATACTTAAAGCTGCCTGTATGGGACCAACAATCATGCTGTAGTCAAAATCACTAACATCACAATTGTCCACCCTTTCTGATGATGGATGTGAATGTTTCCCAAAGCTGTTGGCACGTATCTGTATGATTCCATGCTTTGCACCACTGCCAAATGATTGGCTGTTATATAAATGAATGAGTAGGTATGTGTGTGTGCCTATAAAAGTGCCGTTCATTTTCTTATTCACTTAATTCTGGTCAGCGTCGCAAGAAATCTGGTGCCTAGCCGACAGCATAGCATCCGATGCTGGAACAACACTAGACATTCCTGCCTCATACAATTTATTGTATGCCACACATACACATAAACAAACCCACATGGACACTGGGAGGACCGTAGACATATACCCAGACACTACATTAGCCGCTTCAGCTAATAGTCATTTGTATTGTCTATTGTATGTATATGTAAATGTAAATGTAAACGTAAAATTTCTCAACTGATTTTCTCAAATCTTTTCCTTTTTTCACTACCAGTCTGTTTTCTGTTTTCATAAAAGCGAAATGAAACACTCAAAGGCAATATACGCTATAGTACAGCAGTACAACATACTATGAACCTGTAAATACAAGATGTAGTCCAATAAATAATAAATAACAGTAGTACATGTAGAATAAATAGTAGTATAATACAGTATATAAATGAATGAATGCTATATACACATATTACGTTAGTATGTATACTACATACAGTATTTATTATTGTAAATCTATTACTATTATGGTTTTATTACATTATTATTTTTTAGAGTGGAATCGGGTATCTTTTTTCCAATACAGTCTTTGAAGAATTATCAGAGGTTTGCAGTTTTCACAGATAAAGCACCAATTCTTTCTAAAAGTTTTTCGAAAATTTACACGTATTTCCTTTAGCTAAAAAGAAGAGCCAAATCTAATCTCATTATAAACAAAGCTCTAAAAATCTACTGGATATTGTCAGCGCCCTTGAGAAATCTGCTTGGACTACACATTTTAAATTCAGCCCTTGTGTGGGGTCTGTGTGCACCACACACAAAGCAAAAAGAAAAACAGAAAATTAACTAATAGTCTCCGGACTTAAGAAACAAAATTGTATGTATATAAGCATTAGCATCTTAAGACACCTTGATATATCTGTGTTCAATGTAAACATTGCCATCAAGAGGTTTTGCTCCCAGGTTTAGCCCACGTGTGCTACTAGACATTAAGATAAGGATGCCAGCATGAATAATAATAATAATAATAATAATAATAATAATAATAATAATAATAATAATAATAAAGCAATCTGCATGTTTATTATTGTTGTCGTATCCCAGTTTTTGGATGTAGCATTTTGGGTGTCCACAAACTTTTGTTTGTATAGTGTGTGTATGAATAAACAAGAAGCATGGCAACTTGCTTATAGCAGTAAACTCAAAAATCCTTATTTTCCATTGGTTATATAGTTGTGTTATTGTATTGTTGTGCATATTAAACATATAGTGAATGCTCTTACAACTTCCACTATAAACCTTCTTTTCATTCTTCTCTGTAATTACTGTGTTAATTACTGTATGCAAATGAAGAACAGATCATGGGAAATAATGCTGTAATTATAGGTGTTATTCCTTTACAGATTTCTGCTCTACACAAGCTGTCTTGCTGGGGCGATCCCGCAGGCGCGAATTTGCAAGACTGTCAGCTTTAATAAGCTTCAAGTGTGCTGCGGCGCTATTGTACACTACCTGTAGTGTGGTGCTAAAATGACCTTGGGCAGACAAACAGTCTAAACACTGCATTAGATGCACAGCTGAGGAAAAAGCTGTCTCAGTGACATGTAATTAGTGGAATATTTCTCTCAGGCTCACCTGTAGAGCTTTCCTTAGGTCTTGTAGAGCATTTGCCTCCAGACCATGAGTGGACCCTGATTTATCCATTCCTTTCCCACCACTCTTCTTAGTCTTGTCAGCCTGAGGCTTCATCTCCTTCTGAGCAGTACATACAGAAACCCCACACCAAGGCTGGATTATACCTTGAGCCATTGCATCACATAGCAGGACCAGCAGCACTACTTCCCTATAACACATGGATGGACCGTCAGACGCAACCAAGAAGCTATTAAATGTGTGTAAAATACCCAAAATAATGTGTGAGAAAGTCTCACCCAGCATGGCCTGTCTCTCTCAGTAGCTCCACTAATCGGCTGACAGTGGGCAAGAGCATACGCTGCCCTCCTGCAGACAGAATGTGGCTGTTGTAGTTCCATAGGTACACAGCAGAGTTAACCACAAGCCATGGTTCCTGAAGTTCAGCCCCCAGTTCTGCTCCTTGCAGGAAATTATCTGTAGCATAGGCTGACAGTTCTTGAATCCAGTCACTGTGGACAAGATTAGAGGAACAGCGAATTACACAGAAAGCGGAGACTTTGTGTGCTTGGAAGAAATATATTTTATGAAGGAAGACAGTAATCCTATAGTTTTGTCAGTCCACACATTAAATATTTTACACATAAGCACAACAATTAGGTTGGTGAGTATTTAGGTAAATGCTGGTGTGCTTTGTTTACAAAAATTAAAGCAAAGGGACTTCAGCAACCTTTTTGATCAGGGATTGAAACTGTAGAAGTCATTAACACATACTCTGGGTTAGAGAGAGTTATCATATCTTATGCAAACTATGCAAAGGTTTTAGGCCACCATTACATTTGTTGTTTTACAAATGGTATAATGACCATCTTATTATTACACTATTTATTCACTTATGAATTATCACTAGATGAATGACATCATAATAATATATCACTGTAATACTTCCTTCTTTGTAAGCTTTAGCATATCATAAACTACTTCATTAATGTAAACCAGGGTAGGATAATACTAAGTTACTATATAAAATAATAATAAGTTTGAAGTTTACATTACATACTTCTTGTGAGATTCTTGGCTGGTTGCAAATTACAAGTCCAATTATTTCCTGAGCCATGTAAACCCAGTGTTTTCCCACTATCTGATTACCTGAGTGCATGTAGTTTTTGCCATTATCGGATTATTACGTTTATGTAAATGTACTCCTTTCCCTGAATTTAATCTTTTTGCATTTAACAAGAACATCAGAAAAGCAAACGACAAGTCAAAGAAAGTTGTTTTTTAACGCAAATGAGATGCATATATTTTATAATGAAAACAATTTATATTTAATTGGTGAAAAAGCCCTATAGAAACGGCAAAAAGTGCTGGAGTATCTCAATGTTCTCTGATCTTAAAAGTGCACATCCTGCGATTTTCCAGCCTTTGCAATGCCTCTACGACATGATTTGCCCTAAAGCGAAGCATGAAGTTGGTCAAACACAGACAGCAGTGGCAAGCAAGAACTGTGGTAGCCTAGCGGTTAAGGTACTGGACTCTGGACCAGAAGGTCCAGGGTTCAAATCCCACGGCTACAGTTGGGTCCTTGAGCAAGTCCCTTAACCACAACTGCTTGGAATGTAAGATTGTAACAGTTGTAAGTCGTTCTGGATAAGGGTGTCTGCTAAATGCCGTAAATGTAAATGTAAAGAACACTTGAAACATCCCAAAACATGATTAGCAGACTGTGGAATTGTTTTCAGAAGACTGGAATAGTATGAAGAAGTCTGCCACAACAGCAAGAGATGACTGCTACTTGACCTTATTGGCAAGAAAGAGCATTGGACCTGTGATGAGTGGTCAACTGTCCTCTGATGAGTCACGGTTTAGTATGCAGCCTGACAATCACTGTGCCCTGATCTGTGTTTTTGCAGACTTGGGTGACCATACACCTTATTAAACAGTCAATATGTGGCACTCTCGTCCAGTTTAATAAATATGTCAATTGCTACTCAATCACAATAATTGAGTTTAAATCTTATTTTAAACAACTTTCTTTCTTTTCCATTGCTTTTTTGATGATCTTGTTTAATGATCTTGTTCGAATGCTTCTTTTTTAATCGTCTCATATTCACTTTAAAATATCTCCTAATTTTTGTTACCAGTGTAATTAGTAGTTTTAATGATATGGCTGATTAATTTGTGTCCTATAATTAAACATTTCCACACCTTCAGCCTCATTATACATATAGGTTCAAAGTAATCAGTCCAATAACATCGGGAAGTTCATACTTTCTCGTGGGTTCCATGACAGGAAAGCCATGGCATATGCTATTGCTGAAAATAGCAAATAGCAGGAAGCTAGCACATTTTTAGCTTAATAGGCACACAAGGTATACCAGGATTTGAGCTAAAAGACTGTGTAGTGCAGCCTAGATATGACAAAGAACTAAGTGGCCTTTATGGAAAAAAGCATATCCTGGTAGTACTAATATCCAGGGCATATCTTAATGACCCATAACTAGTCTACAGTTTTAAGCATTCTCTGAAGTTAAGATCCAAGAGTTCTTCTGGGAAATTAGAAGATCTTGGTATTGGCACGTATCTCCTAAAATGTAGTCTTGCAAATATAGCAATTCAAGCTATATGTGTGATAACTGCATGGTCACTGTAAATAACTGTGGTTCTGTCATAGTCTGAGAAAACAAGCATCCATGCTTTTTTTCTAGTTACCTGTAGACAGCCCAATGAGGGTCATTCTCAGATAGACATGCTTCTTTCTTAACAGGTGGTAATGGTAAGACATTAAGCTCCACTCCCTCGGAACGAAGTTTATGAATGATGGCCTATTAGACACAAACAAAATAATGAAAACTTCTGCTGTGAATAAGTACAGAAATTGTGTTGCTGTCTCTGGGTTAAGTTGAACTTTGAGAACCAAAGATAATCCAGCCCTGGGGAGCTGATGTAACCTCATTGTTACAACCAGTACCATGTCTGTCTAAAATCTAATTTCCTAAAGAGAAACTAGACTTGTGGATGTTCATTCCTATTATTTTTTTCTAAATATATTGGTTGATGCCCGAGGGATGCACGTCCAATTAACTTAATATAATTATATCTGGCTGATTTGAATTACACTCATTGACAAAAAAATATTGCACCCAAAGAGAAATGTCAGACTGTCTCTGGCAGAAATGTAAATAATTACAGGTGTGGTCTGATTAGACATTGGGTCTTGCCACAAGAGGGTGTAAAAGTGCTTCCCCCGCTGCCCTATAAAAAGCCTCTCAGATGCTACTGCTTGGTAGCGTACCTCTTGGTGAGATTTTGGCCAGCTGTTAGGAGGTGTTGGGAGCAGTGATTCAGTGAGGGCACGCACATATAGCTAACAGGCTCCAGGAGGCCCAGACAGATCACAAGTGAGAGGATCATTTAACCTACCACCAAGCACAAGCAGCTCCCACAGTTTCGTTGTCCACCTCCTGACCCAGGTGGCACCACATTTTTTTTGTGTTTTACAGCAACCATCACAGCTCTAAATCAAAATATCTTTGCCATTGAGGCCTGTAAGCCTTCTGCTTAAACTGCTACTTAACATGGTTAAAAAAACACAATAATCTGAAGTAACACAAACACAAAATTTACCAACAACCGAATAGCAAATTTAATCAAAAATATTTAAATTAAATGTTTTGCATTAAACTGTACATTTTATTTAAGTTCTAAATAGGGTTAAGAATCTAGAGTCTATCAAATGTACAACATTGTTGGTGATGCTCGCAGCAGGAGAGAACGTCTTGTAAGGTCTGAAAGATTTTGATGGCAGAAAAAATGCACAAATTCCACTCAGAATGGACCCAGGCCGCTCCACCCTGGGATTAACCCCGGGACCTTCTTGCTGTGAGGCAACAATGCTACCCACCAAGCCACTATGTTTTCCCGGAAAAAAAAAGTTTCAAATTTAGATTTAAGTTAATGCCAGTTTTCACCTTATTAACTGCAGTAGAAAGTTAATAAGTCAGTTGTGTCGATTATATGAATTGTAATTTGCATTGTATATCTATATCTGCCAAATCAATGAATTCAATAAACTATAGCACTACAATACTTAAGATTACAGAACTTGCTGGCATGTACTGGCACTGATTGATCTTTTTTTTAAACATAGGGCACATCCTGAGGTGTTGCGGTAACTGTAGGCCAAGCAGACGGTGCCTTTGAGAGCTTTAGGCACGATGCTCTAACACAGCGACAGAGGATCAAAGCAGAGCAAGTTGATTAGAGCACTGAGAGTTCAAACCCTTCACTTCCCCCATCTGGCACATTCATCAAATTAGTTGGGCACCTTTTGAAAATGCAGACTTATCCAAGAAAAAAAGAAGGAAAAAGAAAAAGGAAAAAAAAATAAAGGAAACATGCTTAAGGAGAACAAAGTGATATGCTGCTATCAAAGAGAAGAGAAAGTGTTCTGTTTCTTTATTGGCGAGTGAAGGTCAGAGCTCTTGTTACTTTTGCTCGGATCAAAATTTCAAGTCCGTATGGTCTTTATTTTAGCAGTGTTAATAATGTAATCCCAAATCCTGTCACCTATCATTCTTTAATTTAGACTTAATTTAATAGATTGTAATAGTTTTTTGTATGCACAGACAGTGGTGTTAACTGTTAAATCTGTGTTATAGCTCAATTTTGCTACCGGTACTTAGTATGCTACCGATCAACAAACCAAGTTTTTTATGATATTTATGCAGTTTAATTTCTCGGTTTGCAGCTTTGTACTGTAAAGCTGTTGCAACATTCTGGAAACCAAATATAATTTGTTAAGTTCTTCCCAACACTTTTGCAGAGCTCTCACTACATGTATTGCGCTTGTAGGTTGGTATGCTTTCACCCCTTTATCCAGTTTATGTAATACCACACTTGATGGGGTTTAAGTCTGTAAACTGTGTTGGCCATTCTATGATTTTAAGTCTAGTGTCTTATTTTTGTATTCTAAGGTAGTTTTGACTTGTGCTGGTGTAGCAATGTCTTGCTTTATGCTCTGCCCTATGATTAAAATGAACCCTTGTTCAACTAGGGGCAGATCAAAGGGTCTTTGAGATTGATGAAGTTGCCCATCTGGTTCATTACAATAGCAGTCCCACATCCACGGATTCAATCAGTATTGGCCTGAAATTGTTTAAGGGGGTGGAAAATTTCAAGAAGACTTTGGAACCACTGCTCAATCCATTAAATGATAAGTAGGCATACCCTGGAGTTGCCTATAGCAATTTCACAGATCCTCAGTCTCTCCAGCAATTATTGAACATTGTCCACCTAGTGTCTCATTTGTTCATATGCACATGTACATGTTTTCTTCTTATTATTTTTCCCAAAACAATACAGTATAACAACTATCTACATATCATTCATGTTGCATCTGGTATAACAAGTAATCTTGAGGTTATTGAAAGTATATGGATGTAAGTGCATAGGTAATATGCAAATACTGTATCATTTTATTTAAGAGACTTAGGCATCTGCAGATTTTTGCCTTCGGCTTGGCCCTGCAGATAGGTGGTCCCCCTGTACTACATCTTCAAGTGCAATACTGTCCAAATATTTACATTGAAATTTTCATTATTTTTAGGTTTTTGCTGACCTGTTTTTTTTTACCTTCCTCAGACTACTGCTCACCTTTGTACTCTTTCAGGTTAATCAGTAAAAAGAATTAGAACTGCTTAACTGTCAATAAAAACTTTGTTCCAAAACTTTCATAGCTTGGCATCATAACTTGAGAATTTTTTTCAGCCTGTGCATCGACCCTCTGTGAGCTTCAGCGTTTGGAGCCAGTGAGGCTGTCAGATGAATGCAAAGAAAACCAGGAATTGACAGAGTCGGTTCTACCTCAGCATTGATGAAGTGAACCTTAGCCAACAGACGCAGCAGCTCCCTCTTCACTTTCTCTTCCTTGTGCATCTGATCACCTGAAGTAAAGTAAATACATGAACTCAGCCACTTCAATAGTCACAGCATGCATCTATTCATCAACACCTGTAAATCTGCCTCACAAGATTTTTTATGCCACATGCACGAACAATCAATCACTCAGGCACCATGTAATGATTGTCATTAATCAATTAAGCCTGAAGGCGGTAATATACTGGGGCTGGTTAATATTGGTTCTTATATATTTCATGAGCTTGTGAATATTTCAGCCAAGAGTAGTAATCTTTTTGACAGAACACAATCTATAATAAACTTCAATCACTGTTCCATGGTTCCCATTCCGTCAGTAAAACTTAGGCAGCACACTTGATTCAGACTTCTCATATAATGTGCACATTAGCAACATTACTAGGATTGCCTTTTTCCAAATGTGTAATATTTAAAGTTATAAATATCTTCTCTTTTATATTATATCTCTATTTATATTTTCATGTATAGCCCCTTGGCAATGGAATAGCCATCTCAGTTTTGTTTGGGATTCAGACACACTACCAGTTTTCAAGTCTAGACTAAAAATTTCACGTGTGATTACTGAGTTTAGTTTATTGCTGGGGAGGTGGGTAGCGGATGTCTTATGTGATCCCTTTTGGTTGTGTTACCTTCTGGTTCTTCCATTTCTAGCTATGTAGTTGTATATTTAGTGCTGCCAGAGTCTGGTGCTGCACTTGGCACAAATACATCCAGGGGGTATCCATATCTATTTAATTAAATTCTTTATAATATTGTATTTTCTTTTTAAATGAGTATAGTGTATATTTTTGTTTCCTATACTAATTATATTGCTTTAATTATTATATTTAGCCCTAGGTATTTTAAACTAATTTGTTTAGTTCTTACATATCTCTTAGTAATACACTTTAAACTAATCTCGTTTATTTTTTACATCCAAGGTTCATTCTTACATCTAGGCTGGGTTAAAAAGGGAACCAAGAGGGATCTAAGTCTTGGTCTTCCCAAGGTTTCTGTCTCATCATAATTGAAAAGTTTTTCCTTGACTGTTGCCAAAGTCTTGCACAATTGGGGCTGTGAACCTAGACAGTTATACATCTACTGTACATTAAGACAATTCTCTCATGTAAAAAATGTAAATTAATTTACTTTATAGCCCTCAAGTATCTCAAAATAAATGCTAGTAAAAATCAGTAAAATATATAAAAACATCAAATGTACCCTTGATTTTCCATCTTTGGTCGTCATAGAGCAGACAGAAGCGGCAAGCTGCCCTGCACACATTCCACAACTCTAGTCTCCGTGCCGCCTTGACCAGAGATGCCCAGAGCCTTATTCTAGAGAAGACAACACAGCAATAATAGTTGGTCATCAATTCCATAGCCCAGTGAAGCAGCACATGCAAATGAAGTTATGTAGTTAGCTTGAATTAAAATATCAATGTTCCTCTGGCCAAGCTATTTTTAGTATAAAATTCTCCCTCTTTGAACAGTACTTCCAATACTGGCTATTTAAATAAGGTACTAGCAGATTCCTTTTACAATACACACTGCTGCCTCTAAAGCCCTCAATACAAAATCCTTAAAAATGTCTGAGACATTTGTTTGAGGATGAAAGTTAATAGCTTCTATGCTGACGTTTGGCAGGTCTTAATGTGTTAATACCACAAAACTACTTAATATTTTATTCTGTCTAGTACATACAGTACTGTTTATATGCATATTGCTACTTAAAGTGAAGTTTCAAAAAACAATAATGCAGTATGTAAACTGCCGGGCAGCACGGTGGCTCGGTGGGTAGCACTGCTGAGGGTCCTGGATTAAATCCCAGAGTTGAGTCCTTTCTGTGTT
>JAUZSU010027975.1:0-10511 GCA_034780255.1 Parotocinclus maculicauda | reverse complement strand
AAAGCACCCGATCCCCAAATGGGGATCATGGTTTTTAATGGGTTTATTAGCCAATTACACGACAGAAACTCGGCGCCTACCATTGTTAAGAGAGCCTGCTGTAGTTTAGACCGAGGATCAGAATTTGGAAGAAAGGCGATTTATGTGACATGGTTGTTGTTGATAGAGTCTGAGTATTTCAGAAACTGATGCTCTACTGGGATTTTCACACACAGGCATCTCCAGGGTTTGCAGAGAAGATTGCATCTCTGAATGCAGAATATGGTAAACCTGGTAAACTCCTGTCAGCTGAGAACAGACAGTTGAGGATACAGTTTGCACAGGCTCACCAAAATTGTACAATAGAAGATTGGGAAAAACATTGCCTGCTCTGAGGAATTCTTCTGCGACATTTGGATGGTAGGATAAGAATTCGATGTAGACAACATGAAACATGGATCCATCCTGCCTTGTATCAACAGTTCAGGCTGCTGCTGGTGTAATGGTGTCAGGGATATTTTCTCCGAACACTTTGGGCCTCTTGATATAAATTGAGCACCTGAGTATTGTTGCTGACCATGTCCTTTTCTTTAAAATAACAGTTTACCATCTTCACTGTACCCAAATGACCTCCACAATTACCAGATCTCAATCCAATAGAGCACCTTTTCTGATGCCGTGGAACAGGAGATTCACAGCATGAATGTGCAGATGACAAATCTGGAGCAACTGTGTAATGCTAATATGTCAATATAGACCAAAATGAGAAATGTTTCCAGCACTTTGCTGAATCTATGCCACTTGGTACTACCAAGGTGTACCTAATAAAGCTAGTCAGTGTATGTATTCAGAATTTGCTCTTTTTCATTTTACAATATAGGATAAGTAGTACAAAGCATGCTCTGCACAGGATCAGTCCATTACAGGTCAGGCTACGAATCATTGCTAAAGTGCCAGAAGGTGATGACATTCTCTGCGGGTCTCCACTCCCTCAGGCACAGCCAATAGTGGCTGCATGTGACATCTGACTTGGCAGTGCCTGCAGCTCTGGGCCGGAGTACAATTCAACATGTGCCTTATAATGGCACAAGTAAGAACAAAACTATAATTTATTATCTACAAGCTTAATATTACAGTCCTTATGATCAAAGTAACAGCAGTAGAATGGAGATGCAATAAAGCAATTCATGCAAAAGAAAAGTAACAAAAAAAATGAAATCAGAGAACAGACACCATGTCATCCTGCTTTGATGGTAACAGAAAGTCTACAGCTGGGAGGGAGGAGGAATCACAAGAGCAGAACTTAAAAGGACAACAAAGTTCTAATCTTAAGTTTGTCTACATCAAGTTCAGCTTTCAGACACAGCAGAAAAGTAAAAAAAAAAAAAAAAGGAAGATGACATCAGCAAATAAAAATGTAAATGAAATGTCAGTGGCAGTAACAGTAAAGATGGGAAAAAATGACACTCAAACATGGAGTTACACAAAGACTTGATTGAGGTTATAATTCTTTACCTTCTTCAGTCTCTGCATTCATCATGCAACATGCAAGTAAAAAAAAGAAGGTTAGAACAACTGCATTACAGTTATTTTATTTAAACTGTGTTTAACACACACATTAAGACATTCACTCCCACAACATCACACTTAAAAAGATTAAAAATAATAATTATAAATCAGTTGGTCTTTAGCAGTTGAATACACTAACAGAGACAGGGATTAAACCCAAAGCAAGCTACTTAAGCAAAAGTACTTCAAAACTAGCCTTTATCTTCAAAGTATGTTTTACACTCAGTTAACCTGGTGATGTATTCACTGAAATAGATCAAATATCCAATGAGGACAGTTCTCTGGGTGCAAATGCCTTACTGATGCCGCAGGAGAATGACGAGAGTGGTTCAAACTGAGAGACAACAGTTACTCAAACACTCGTTATAACATTGGGATGGTAGGGTCAGGCTGCTGCTGCTGGTGTAATAGTGTGGGGAATATTTTATTTGCATACTTTGAACCCTTTAGTACCAACTGAGCATCATCTAAACACCACAGCCTTACTGAGTATCACTGCTGACCATGTCCAACACTTCATGGCCACACTGTACGTGCGAAGCCAGAAAGCTCAAGTCAACTCAAACTGGTTTTTGAACATGGTAATAACTTCATTGTACACAAATGGACTCACAAATAGTCACATGACCTTAATCTTAATCCAACAGAGCATCTTAAGAATGTGGTGGAATGGATTCACATCATGGATGTGTAGCAGACAAACTGTGTGGATCTAGTCAGTACCATCCCTTAGGGGTGTTTCCAGCACCTTGTTGACGCTATGCCACAAAGAATTATGGCAGTTTTGAAGGCAAAACGGGGACCAACCTGTTACTAGCAAGGTATACCTAATAAGGTGGCCTGTGAGTGTATATATGCAGAAGTTGCATATTCTACATGCTACAAAATAGTACAGTCTTCATAGTCAATTAATCCAGTTCCAGGCCAGAAGGGCAGGAAACAACTCTGAGACCCTGTGATCCTAAATAGAGAATAATCATGTTTGTAGAATGTAATCACCTCCCAGTACTTTACCAGCTAAACTTATACTTGACCACCCATCACTCACAGTGGGGCATCTTAGAGACACCACTTGACCTAACGTGCCTTTAGAATGTGTGTGTAAGCCACCCACATAGACATGGAGAGAACAATACAAACTCCATACAGGAACAGTGGGACTCTAACAGTATCAGGTATCAGGAGGTGTGAGGCGTCAGTGCCAACGCTGAAAAACAATGCCTTCGGTCAAGACGTAGTGACACTCCTAAACACAAGCACTCACCAATAAACTGGTGTGAGCTTCTGCGCATGACTCTTTATTTCCTGGCCTCTCCTCCTGCCAATAAGGACTCTCCAATAAAGGGTAACACTACCCCCTAGTGGCTGATTTAACATTTCCCTGCCCTTCTGACTTCTTGATGGGAAAACTAAATGGGTCTATGACAATGCCACTCACAAACTGTATAAATAGAGCCATATTACACTAACACCACCAAACCAAAACAGGATATTTATTTAATAATGTAGCTTTCCTGAGCTTAAACAACAATAAGTGGGCAAATCAATATAATAAAATACACTGCTCACAAAAACCCTGCTTTTTGTGACTAGTATATAAAGAGATCATTAAAGTTAAACATTTCAAGGGGGAAAAATCCTAAGATTACATGAAGTAAGAAATAATCCTTCACTACAAGCTGAGTACTGGACAGAGTTATTGGTGAGGCTGGTCTGTTATCTAGAACTTGATTTGTCTGCTGCACAAATCGCATCCAGCATACTGTTGTCACATCATGCATCTCCTTTGTGTGAAAGTATAAAACTATGACTGATCCTTGATCCACATCTAAATTAATATACAGGTACTGGCATTTCAAGATCGACTTACATTTTAACTTTACTATGGGAATCCAATAATATACATTAATCAGAAACCATATTCTGAATTTCGTCCAACTATCTCACACTCTCCTGTCCTAAATGAGGAATTCTGCATTTTCATTTGCATTTATGTCATTTAGCAGACTCCGTTACCCACTTATGACTGATACAACCTCACAATCCAAGCAATTGTGGGTTAAGGGCCTTGCTCAAGAGCCCAGCAGTGGTGGCTCAGAAGCCACGCTGATGAGTCAAGATCCTAAAGTAACTCTAAATTATTGCCTATAAGCATATTTTTGCACTGTTGTATTTAATATTTAATTTATCTGTTAATATTTACTTTGTCTCTTATTTGATAAACACTGCTCACAAAAGTTAGGGGATATTTCATATGGGGCTATTTCATTTTGAAATATCTCTTAATTTTAGGGGATGTAGTGTAGAGTCTAATTTTAATGTAGTGAGGAAAAGCCATGGTCACAATTTTTTTTTTTTCAGTTTTAGTATGTTATTCAATAATAACAAGTCAAGTCAAATTTATAGCGCTTTTTACAACGGAGCAACATAAGACAAAGATTTTTGTCAACTGTTGTTTAATGCCTGTATTTCATCAGGTCCACACACTGATACTCTCCTAATGTCCATCTGATCACTCACAGAGCTTTAACGCCTGAGGTCTTAAGAATTATAATAGTAAATACAAATCTGTCTTGCATACATCTAATTCACGTGTCAATAAGTGAAAACCACTACAGCCACACCATTGTGACACCTGCTGACAGAAAAGAGAATTGCAGTCGTAGAAAGCATTTCCCTAATACAATGCAGAGTTAAACCAGCATTAAATGTGCTAGTTTCCCACAGCTTCTTCATCAAAATTCAGATTTATTTAATGTTAATAATGACTACCACGTGTTTGTTTTTTACTATACTAAAGGGACTAAGCGTATTATTTTTTTCGTCAGTGAAATCCCTTGCTCCCCTGCTGTGAGCCACAGCACGTCTCCACTCAAACACCCCTTAACCCCCTAGTCATAGATCACTTTTCGTTATTGACAAAAAAAAATT
This sequence comes from Parotocinclus maculicauda, assembly GCA_034780255.1. NCBI lineage: Eukaryota > Metazoa > Chordata > Actinopteri > Siluriformes > Loricariidae > Parotocinclus > Parotocinclus maculicauda. The sequence continues at coordinate 6,032 of JAUZSU010027975.1, read as the reverse complement.
GCATAACTATATCAGACATTTTTTTATTTTTTATTGTATTTTATTTTTTATTATTAACATCAGCTCTTGTGATACTCCCCAGTATCATGTGACTCGCTAGTGTTACAAGGTTTTAGGTGTGAATGAGAAAAAAAGAATTGTTGCTCTACATAAAGATGGCCTAGGCTATAGAAAGATTGCCAACACCCTGAAAGTGAGCTGCAGCACGGTAACCAAAACCATACAGTGGTTTAACAGTCATCTGCATGGCTGTCATCCCAGAAGGAAGCCTCATCTAAAGATAAGATGATGCACAAGAATTTTCACAAACAGTCAAGCAGACTAAAAACATGCATTACCGGAAACATGTCCTGTGGTCTGATGAAACCAAGATAAAGTTATTGGCTTCAGATGGTTTCGTGTGTGTGTGGTGGAAACCAGGGGAGGAGTACAAAGACGTGTCTTTTCTACAGTCAAGCATGCTGGTGGAAATACAACAACAAACTCATGGTGTCATGGTTTGGGGCTGCATGAGTGCTGTCGGCTGTGGGGAGCTACAGTTCATTGAGGGAACCACAAAGGCAGGCAGTACTGTGCCATACTGAAGTATAGCATTATCCCTCCCATCTGAAACTGGGCTTCAGGGCAGAATTACAACGTGATAGCGTTCACAAATTAAAGCTAAATAAACTGATTATAAAGGTGCTGGTGTGAACCAAGCATGTCTCCAGACCTAAACCCTCCATCTGTGGAGGAGTGAAATGTCTCTAATATCCACCAGCTCTGTGATGTCATCCTGGAGGAGTAAAGCGTCGTATCTTCAGTGTTGTCTCATTAAAATATATAATAACACACTGCAATGGGACTGCAATGTACGGGTAATCGATTTTTCTGATCGGCAATAAAAGGCATTGATTAGCATACGGCAATCACGTGCTTTGTCATGGAAATTGGGCGATAACGATCAGTGGTTGATCGATTGGAACACCATAAATATAAATGCACACACACACACACACACACACACAAACAAAGCCTCATTTTAGAAGCAGTCATTAGGCAAGCCGTGAACATGTTTATATCATGCAGCAAACATCCACTAAAAAAGGTGTTAGATTTTTATTTTATGGAAATCAAATAATTCTCTAGATCACAAATGAAACACACGTATACTCTTGCCCCCCACCCTCCGAAAACGCACTCAAACACACACACACGCACTCACACGCACTCACACGCACACACAAACGCACACGCAAACGCACACGCACGCGCACATGCACGCACACAAAAACAAACACAAAAACAAACACAAACAAACACAAACCTTTGGTTGCCCCTGCAGATCCAAGGTGGTAGATGGCCCCAAGAACAAGCCAAAGAGCTTTTTGCTCCTCAGAAGATATTCCAAGCACCTTCATGGCAGCTTGCAGCTTCGTGAACTGCTGTGCGGATTTCTGTTTGTCTTCAGGCTGCATACACATATATACATACACATTAAAACCTACTATAAATGCATTATCAAAAGACACAGGACACCCTTTATGGAAAAATTACATAATGGAAGAGGGGGTCTATATTTTAGGTCATGTTAGGATCATGGCTGCCGTCTCAAAAGGTGCTGTATTGGATAAGGACAAGTTTTTCCAGCAGAAAGGTGGTCATGTAGCATATCAAAGAAGACCAGAATTGTCTGAAGATGAAATTGATGATTCTGATGACTGGGGTACACAGCTGAAGTATCAAAGCCAAAAACTTCAACAATCAACACCCGAAAAGATCCCTAATTTCCCACTGTACTGTTGGATCCCACATAACCAAATTTCAAGAAACCAGGACTGTGGACAAAAAGCCTCATAATGGTCACCCGAAGACTGATACCAACTACGAAACCTCAACAATAGTTTTGGCAGTCCACGAAGCACAACTCAAAGTGTGTCCTGTTCCTTTTGATGACTCGCCCTGTATGTGTGTGTGTATGTATTTAAAAAAAAAAAAAATATATATATATATATATATATAAATAAAAAATGTGTTTGTTGTTTTGCTAACATTAAACCCCACCTTTGTCTGAGGCATGATCCCAAACACGTTGTTCTCAGCAAAATGGTTGAAATGCAGCTCGGTTCTGTGAAAAAACAAAAATAACTGGGATTAACTACAAAACAAAACCCACTAAACAAAGCAAATAACTGACTTGGTTGGGGATAAAGTGGCAGCAAAAGCTGGATAAGAAGAGGTACTACCAAATGCTACCTGAAACATTCAGGTAATGTTTTGAAGAAGAATGATGTGAGGTCAAAGGCAGGTGAGATGCTGATTTACACATATATGAACCTTAAAGAGATTAACTGTCGGACATGCCGAACATTCACACACGCTCATTATTATGGCAGGGGTGATGCCTGGCTGTCATGATTTTTTCATTGCAGTTTTATAGTTATGAACCAACCTAATTATATTTTACACATATATTCACAATCACAGTCATGGCATTAATAACAGATCAAAGAGAGAGAGAGAAAAAGCTTTGCTTTAAAAATATTATATTTTCACATTTCATTTCTTTTCTTATTGGAACAGAACTGCACATCTCTGTTACGTCTCTGAATAATAGCGGGTTCTTCACAGGTTGTGGGGTAAAGCAAATTGTGCAGGTTTAAATAATTCAAAGACTAAAAAATGTTTTTATTTGTGATTGAATAAATTAATTCAGTATACATTCATTGTCAGCGTCCGAGAGCAGAGTTGAACCTCAACCAATCTCTTTACATGTCACTAGTGAAAAATCTCTGGATAACCCATTAAATTAAAAATAAATAGATGTTGGCAATACTCCTGAAGAGAAACATTAACCATTTAAACAACATGTACATATTCATCTATAATGTCTGTAAGCCATAAAGATGGCAGTATAGAGCAACAGCTAACATACCAGAACACCATCCAACATCCTCCTCATATATAATAAAAAATAACAAAACAAACATACATGCACAATCAAAATCAACAAAATCATCTCATTATCTCAACAAAATCATCAATAGTACTAAAAATAGCAAATATAATAATCCATAATGTAAACACAGCTGTAACAACATGTTTGTGTATATGTTCCATGCTATCAGTGTAACAGTACATAGAGACATGCACAAGATAAGGTAAGAGAGGAGAATGTTTTGGAGGAAGGGAGCATCACGTTTATGTAGTGAAAGAAAAGGCTAGTCATTAATTCACCTGTAATTGTAAGCAATGTTATTCTATGTGGAACAATGATTTGGAAGTTTTACGATAACATGTTGCTTTACATGAAGTTATATTAATTATAGGCATTTTTTTTTCAAGAAGCAAAGCTACGAGTACTGAAGTATTGTACTTTCCTGGACGTCTAATATGCTCTTCATAGAGAAATAGTGCCATGTACAATCCAGCTGATAAACTTTCATGAGCTTATTTAGAGAAGGTGGTTGAGTTAAGGTTAGCCTTATGCTAAATTTTATCTAATATTTGACACTTCCTGTATTCTAAGCATCCAGGCATTTATATGAGCAGCAGATGATGAATCTGTACAATGAAGGAAGGCAAAGGCAGCCTCATAAGACACAAAAAAAGATACCACAAACATACAAATAAGTCAATATAGGTGGCAATCTCATAGTTAGGGCACATCATTTGACAGATACAAGTTGAAAACAGCCATGTCGATTGAGACTGTAGTGCTTTTCTTTCTTTTGTCACATTCTCTTCTTATGTGAAACAATATCTTGCTCTTTTCTTGTATTTTCTTTGAAAACTGGTCTTTCCTTCCAAATAAGTGACCTAAAAGCTTTCATTCATTACTTTTTGTTTGAATTGTTTGAAACATTCCTCTGAAGTTCTTCCAGTTTGTTTGCTTTAAAGAAATATTGCTACACCAAGAACTCAAAGCCATACAATGGATGTTAATCCAGATTTTCTGTAATAGTAGATTCTGGTTTAGTCTAAAAGCAGGGAATTGTCAAGATACATTTCAGCCCTGCAGCTGTGGAATTTACACACGTTCAGCCATATGTCATTGTAACATGTAATTTACAAATTACAATGGCTTAACAGTGACATTTTAGCAGTGCCAGGGCTTAAACCATGAAATAGCTGGTTAATAGACCAGTACCTTCTTTGCTGAGCCACTGTTTTAAAAGTGTCACTGCTGTACCACATTTCCAAGTCAATCAAGTTTTTATACATCATGTATCATCTTGAGGGGTGCTCAAACGTTTGGTACAAGTGGCTGCACCTGATGGAGGGGGGACCAGATGGGCACGACTGCCCCCCTTAATAGACTGACTGTGTACTCCAAGGTTATGCTCCAGGGAGGAGAGTGGGTAACGCATGTAAATAAATAATTACTGAATAATGAAATATAAAAAAAATTATTCATCAATTAGTGAATAAAATAACTAAAAAGTAAAAGCATGTCAAGTTTTTACCTGAGGGTGTTGTCTGCAGCAGCCATCATGTAGTAAAAGACATTAAAAGTGGACTCAGCCTCCGGTCTCTTGGCCACCCTCAACTTCTCCAGCAGCATCGTCTACAAACACCCCAAGAAAAGTTTCAAGATAGCAGTACTGACATACCATAAAAAAATACAATTCAAAGCATTCATTAATACAAATGTATGTACATTCATATTAAACTCACCTGGATGGAAGCAGAGGCCACTTGGCCAGACTGGTCAAAGTCCAGGGAGACAATTTGGGAGAAACGGCTGGCGTTAGCATTCATGGAGGTGGCAGAATTCCCAAAGGCCTCCAGGATAGTGTAAACGGCCTGCCACTTCTCAGCTATGAAAGAAGCATACACAGAGCAAACCGTTAATTCGCTTGCTCTTACACCTCAGCTGGCTCAAGGGAGATGTTTCCAGGTGCAACAAATTAAGTGAACATATGCAGATAGCATATCTTTATTGCTATGCAATTTAATCTTTGTTGGTTCATTAGGGCTACTGAATGAGCCTTTGATGAGCAAAGCCAATTACCACAATGTGTGTGGTGCATAATTATCAAGTCCATCATTCACTGTGACAGTAAAATGTCATTACTGTGACTGTTGTGTTTCACATCGCTTTATGAGCATAGATTTACTGATCACTTTGTTTATTATTACACCTTCTTGTTTCTACACACTGTCCATTTTTATCAGATTCACTTACCATATAGAAGCACTTTGTAGTTCTACAATTACAGAGTGTAGTCCATCTGTTTCTCTTCATAGGACACCCGCAGACCATTGCTACATTATTGGGCACAATGATGTGGTGGTGGTGTGCTAGGATGTGTTTTGCTTGTACGATTGGATCAGGGCAGCTGTTCTGAAGTGAGACTCAGTGAGACACATCTACCATATTGCTCAGACTACAGGATGCTGGGGGCTGGACATTTTTGTTTGGTGGATTTTTTTTCCACACATACCAGCATAACACAATAATACACCACCACCGCATCAGTGTCAGTCCAGTGCTGAGAAAAACCCACCACCCAAATAGTACCTGTTCGGTGCTGGTTCTTAGGGTGTCCTTACCCTTAGAGAGCAGTGTAACGGGAACTAACAAAACAAGTAGAGCAGGGGTAGCCAACCCTGTGTCCGCGGGCACCTGGTCGCCCACTGTAACCATGTGAGACGCCCGCAGGGCATTTCTAAAAATGGCACCATGGCACCTTAATTTAAGAAAAACATGACAGAAAGCAAAGGAGACTGTATCATTTGAACACTGATTGGGAAGAAGAGGCACAATGTGGAGAGGCCCTTCAGTACTTATTACAAAAGCTTCCATGCTAACTACCGACACACAAACAGGCAGAGCAGGGGAAAAAGTCCACAATTTAATTCAGTCTCACATGAATTTGAAGTGATAATTGGTAAATAAATAAATAATTATACAGTCGATTCCGGTTAATAGGACCACCGGTTAATGAGGCCAGCCGCTTATTCGGCCGCTTTAACCGAAACAAATCCTATTATATACGTGTAATGTTATTCGCTTATTTGGACCAAAATTCCGCTTAATCGGACCAAAG
>JAUZSU010027964.1:0-10511 GCA_034780255.1 Parotocinclus maculicauda | reverse complement strand
AGCCCCCGGACTTTACCACTAACTTTAGGGAACGCGGTAGGGCGCGAGGGCGCCGATGGTCAGACACGCGAACCGAATGAAGATGGAATCCCGTCTGAATGATAATGACCTGGCCCCGAACAGCGCTAACACCACGCCTTTATAGGACGGGAAGCAGCTGTTCGGGGTCTGGGCATAATTAAGTCAGTGGATATTAAGCCGTCCTAACGATGGCTCTGTAATGGTGACCGGCAAGGACGGCTGAACGCACCGGGGGAGGTAGGAACCCTAACAAATATTTTGGATCTTGGTACGGTACTGGGAAAGTCTGATCTAACTGTGAGGCATATAAAGTATTTCTGTATTTCTGTATTGAGCACCCCTGGTTTTTGTCATGTGTCACTGACCTACCACCCAAGACCATTGACAGTCAGATCTCTTTGTTAGGTAAATGTTAGGAACACACGGCACCTTTAGTGTTTTACCCTTGAGGTATAAAGTGTGGCTCAGCTCCACAAAATGAGGTATAAGATGTACCATTGAGCCACTGGATCAAGATACTTGAGATACCAAGAAGACTCTAGTGCACAACGTGTGGGGCAGACCAAAAGGGTCAGAGCCATGAAGGGTTTGATTTTGGTGAGAGTACATGAGGAATCACAGTGAAGGGATATGTGAGCTCTAGTTACTAATGAAGAGCTATCAGCTCTCCACGAGGGAGATATAAAGAACATGTTGTGGAGGGAGATATTGCAGACCATTTGCTAAGAAGGAGATGATGAATTAACTTCTTCTTATGAGGAGTTAAGTAATTTATTCTTGGCATACGTGTAGTGTTTTTTAACTGGCTGGTAGAATTGCCTGAAATTACTATTAAAGATTCACCAATATAGCTTTTTTTTGTTTGGGTACTTTACCATTACCGGCCATTACCAAGTACCAATACAAGTATAATAGCATTACAGTTCTTACAATGACTTTCAAAGCATGTTTTATTTTCCTAAGATGTTCCTCACTTTCTGACTATAACTATGTTTAAATATACATAATGTGCTTGCAATGATTAACATTCAGCTGTGCTAAACATTGCCATATGCTAAAATTTTTCCAAAATTCTGACATTGTTACTTCACCTACCTGCTCAGCGTTACATTGCTTTAAATTGGTATCAGGTGCCATGTATCGGAAATATTCTACAAATACATGACCACAGTATCAGACACAATAGTTTGTATAATTACAAATATACCAATATCAATACCGTTCCTAATTATTATTCATATTATTCATCTGCTTAATCCTGTACAGGGTCATTGGAGAGCTAGTGACACAGGGTGCAAGGCAGGAATGACCCTAGACAGGGTGCCAATCAGTTGAAGGTTACATGCACTCACTTACCCACAAACGGGGGGCGCTTTAGAGATGCCAGATAGCTTAACATGTTTTTGGACAGTAGCACTCGGAGTAAACCCATGCAGACACAGGGAGGACATGCAGACTCCACACTCAAAGAACTAAGAAATAGTCTGGGTTCTTGTATTACTCTGTGAGGCACTGTGCCCCCCCATAGAATTGCCATTAATAATATACTGCTAGTAAATATATCTATACATTTTCCAGGTATTATGTATGGCATATTAAACACCATTTTTTGTCATGTGTAGTATATCCTAGATCTTGTTTACCATTAACATATGTGATGCGTTAGGTTGGGCAGTGTGAGCAGAGTCAAGACGCCACTGATTCTTGGTAAGAATAGTAAAGAATGTCTGCTTAGTAATAAGGATATTGACGGGAAGTGTATAGGAGTTGTACCCTCAAGATTACGGCTGATTGCATTGTAACAAATATTTGTATTGTCTGTCTGTATTGGTATGCCCTGTTGCCTTATGAGACATGTACAGACACACTTACACATATTTAGAATAACATATTAGAAAGAGAAGTTGATCTTCAAGAAAAAGAGATGTTGACCTTTACACACACATGCAGCAAGTCATATAGATTTTAAGAGAATTAATCTAACAAGATGACGTGCCACAAAATGACCTATGTAAAACAAACAAAGATGTCTAGGACCTTCCATGGAATGAGGAGGGTGCTTATCACCTTCCTTATATATATATATATACATATATATATATATATATATATACTTTGTATAATATAAACTTAGGGAGGTTATGCCACAGTTAAAATCTGGGCAGGGGCATACAGGTGATTTCCGGGCCGGGAGAGACACTGCCTGAAACATAAATCTGGCGTAGAAATGATCCAAAATGGGTGGGGAAAGGCCATTTTGAAAAATATTGGTGGCGTGCATTCTCTATATCTGCACATGTCTTGATTGCTCTATTTGATGAGATATTAGAATAAATGTTTGATTATTGCTCCACATTACTATTGACTCGGCCTTAGTTCTTTTTAGCATAATCTGTCAGCCTCCTGATACACAATATTTATCACGATATATGTGTACAAAGTTAATATGTAGCAATAGCATCAAACTACTATTTAATTATTATTCCATACTTCGTGAAGTGATTTGTATTCAAAATGTTCTGCAATTAAACAGGACTAATTAGCCTCGATATGCTCAGAAAACATAGTATAATCACAATAACTAAATTGATCAGAATAAGGTAATATATTGCTATATTGCTCACCCCTTAGTTTTAATGGATCTGATCTTGGTAAAGTGGCTTTCCCTGCATCACTGTCCGATCTTGAAGTGCTGTACATAAGGAACATGATCTTTCTGAGGAGATATTTTAAATAAGGCTGTTAAATAGGATTTGATGGATTTGGTCTTAGTAAGGGAGACATGAAAGGTCAATTCTTGGGAAGGCACATATGAGGTATCGGATATTGGTGCATGAGATAAAAAAGAACTTGGTACAGAGACCTGCTTGTTATGAAGGACATGACTGATTAGAGCTTGCTAAAGGAGATTTTAAGGATTAATCAGGGGTATTTCTGCCCGACCTTCAGCTGACAGGACTCTTTAGGTAAAATATCTCCCAATCAGAAAAGGCAGTTAGAAAGGGACATGACTAGATCTTCTTCCTAAGTATGAATAAAAAAGCTGATGGATAACAGGCAAAAAGAAAGAGAAAGGATGTCATGCTATGTAGTATGATGAATGAGACTAATAAAGCTACGAGGCAGGTGAAAGCTGCTGACAGCTTATTCTCCACGGCAGACTCTGACCCTGGTCGTCCATGATGCGGAAAACATACCGTATCACACTATCTGCTAGGGGTCATGTTGGGACATGTTGATGAGAAGTGATGATAGGGAGTGAAATGAAGCAATGCTATAAAAGAGGGGTGTAATGTTACACTGATCTCTCAACTGATTCTATATTTTTGCACCATTTTAACCACAATTTAATTAAGAAAACAGATTTATTTATGAAGCTTTAACAATGTGAATAATGTACATTTTTCTTGTCTGTATGAATTTTTGAACATGATGCTATACTACAACCACAATACATTTTCTAAAACAGGTTATTCCACAAAATGGTCATTGACCAGACATAACCATAGTCATATAGTATGTTTTATTCTACTGTAATGTAAATATACTGCTCATAAAAATTGTTTCAAAATGACATAAATGATCGTCTTGGAGGTGTGTTATGTTGGAATACTGTCCTGTGGCCCAGTTTCCGATGGGAGGGGATAATGCTGTGCTTCAGTATGTCACATTACGTTTTTGCATTCATGGTTCCCCCAATTAACTGTTGCTCACCACAGCCAGCAGCACTCATGCAGCCCCGAACCATGACGTTCCCACCACCGTACTTTACTGTAGGCAAAAAACTCTTTAAGGGTGTTGGCAATGTTCTTATAGCCTAGGCCATCTTTTTGTAGAGCAATAATTCTTTTTTTCAGGTCCTCAGAGAGTTTAAGAGAGTAGTATAAGAGAGTGTGAGAGTGATAACACCAAATTTAACACACCTGCTGCCCATTCACCCCTGAAACCTTATAACACTAACAACTAACATGATAGTGATAGTGGAAGGGATAATTGGGCACAACTTGGCCATTTTACTAAGGGGTGTACACACTTTTGTTGGCAGCGGTTTAGACATTAATGGCTGTGTGTCGAGTTATTTTGAGGAAAGAGCAAATTGGCACTATTATACAAGCTGTAGACTAGAAAAACTTTACATTGTATCAAAGTGTCATATCTTCAGTGTTGTCCCATGAAAAGATATAATAATATCTAATATAATATAATAGTTACAAAAATGTGCGGGGTGTACTCAATTTTGTGACATACTGTATATATAAAATAGCATAGTATATCTCAATCATGCTTAAAACGCTTACATTAAACTACAACCTGGTAAAATTAACATACATTATTCTGCCCTGTGAGAAACGGGGAGAATCCCGGAGATCTAGGCGAGTCCATTCCTGGAGCCCGCCAAATCTCCAGGACCCCCCACGTTTACCCAAATGAGGGCCTCCTGGAGATCCCTGCGCGTCCATTCCTGGACGCGCCAGATCCCCAGGAACAACCCCCACCTGGAATTAAAAAACCGGAGCCCGAGATGCAGCGATCCACCGACAGACAACCATTTATAAAAAACACAAGACATTTATTCACAGGACAAAACAACACAGGAGACCGCCCCAGTTCGTACCCACGGCTTACGCCCGCTTCCCCCCATTGGTCCCGCTGGGAAGAACGGGATCCGTCCTGGTGAGACCTGCAGCGGTGGAGAGCACTCCTGGCTCTCGATCCCGCACCGAGCCACTGCTCCAAGCTCCCGGCCGACGGTAATCCCAGTCCGGCGTCCTCGCGGGGACCACACCCGTTTTACCCCCCGCAGCGGTTCACAGCCACACCGATCCGCTGCACTGGTGACGCAGTGTGCCCCAGGGAGAAGCCCAAAGGCGAGGACGACGAGGGGGGGGATGAAGGCAGACTGAGGCACACACAACAGTGATGTACATCAAACAAAATAGATGCGCAGACACGGACACAAAGCTCAACATTAACCGGCGCCCACGGAAGTGAGCGTCGGCCTTAAATAGAAGGCACCTGCGCTCCGGCAACGAGGCGCAGGTGCATACCATTACGACGTGCCGCGAAACCAAATGGGACGCCACGTGGGGAACGTAAACAAAACACACTGACATAACCCCACGTGGCAAGGCACGGCAACACTAAACGATCGCGACACGAATCCTGACAATTATACCCTTGCTAAAACAATTGTATATCTAATTACCTGGTGGCCTAAGACCTTTGCACCTTATTACAGTAGTTCAGGAATTTATAATATCACCAGAGTTGGTTTGTTTGTAATAAGTAGCCGTTTCAGTCACTAAGCACAAGTGTATAAAGTTAAATACACAGCTATGAAATCTGACTGACTGAGATCTGTAAGGGCCATTAAGTTTAAACTTTAATTACAATTTTTACCTCTTTTTAAGATCCCGCCATACCAACTTGTGTACCCTGGCAGATCTTCCCTGGTCGACTGAATACTATCAATTGCCGACAATAGCTTGGTTTTGAAGCACTATGCCACACAACCTTAAGTGAAAAGACCTGCTCATCATTAACTTGACAGGAGTACAGCACTAGCCAAAAAAAAACAAACTTTATGCACCAGAAACTGAGCTGTTGGGTGTGTGATTTACAGCTGCTGTACTACCACAGCTAATGAATCTAACAGCATTTGACAACATGAGTTAAGTCAGTCAGTTGCATTAATACTAAGGATAAAAACCTTATCAGATAATGGGCGTGTATACAAACTATAAACTGCTATTATTAGACAGAAGTACCAAATATAACAGAGCTGACCCTGGGGGGGGGGGGGGGGAACTTTCTGTGGAGTGTAATATTTACTTTAGACAGGACTGTAGCACATGGTAAAAATACATTTCACCTGACATTTCTTCTGAACAAACAGATCCGGGACAGCATGTAACCAGCACTGGGAGGAGTGCTGACATGGGTGGTGGTTAAAGCACTTTGATGGCTGAGCAGAACCGTGTGTTTGGAGGCTGTCTTTAAATATCATATTTTCTGGAATTTCAGGTTAGCTGTCATTTTTTTTTTAATAAACATAGAATTTTAGGACTTTTCTCATTTCTTCCTTTTTACTTTTTGCACAGTGTTTTTCTATTTGTCCACATGGTCTGAATTCTGGCTCTATTATTTATGTAATCTACTTTAATTACACAATAATTAAAGAAAGTACAGTAACATTCTGTTACGATCCTCTGTAGGGAAAAGCCCTAATACTTTAGAGGACAGTATGATTGACATGACGAAATTACGAACACCTTGGAAACTAGCCAGATCAAACAGTAAATGTGGACCAGTTTATATAATTATAGATTAAAGAGAATATGCACGTACTAGGGGGACAAACAAAGGGGTACTACTTACAATAGCACAGGTACATACACTTATAAACACCATTACCAGCTTGTTACAAATAAGCATCTGTATCTGTATCTAAACACATCAACCAGATTAGAACTGCCTTTTATCCAAACTTATAAACTTTTATCCAAACTAACCAGCATACAATGCCATAACCAATAAGGTAGTCACACACACACACACACAAGCACACTAGTGCACACAAACAAACACACACACACACACACACACACACACACACACACACTCAAATGACAGACTTTCACTTAAACTCCCACCTATGCTTATTATTCCATATTGCTAATTTTCTGTTGAGGTGACCAGCTATTTACAGCCACAGCAACAAGTTAAAGGCATTTTAATTTCCTCTTAGAATTTAGCATATTTTAAGAGCTTGCTCTTAACTGTACTTTTCCTACACTTTTCACACAAAGAACTATGGGATATTTGATTATGGGATATTTTATTTATTTATTAATTTTGTAAGGATTAATGTACAAAGTACATATGTATATATAGGATATGTGTACCTTCTATAGAATGCAGTTGATCTACATACTGCCAGGTTAAAAATAACTAGACTTGGGTACATATGAAAAGCTGGCAATATGGAAACAAAAAGCTGGACTAGATCTGGGTGCAGATTGAGGTTGATGGGTTTATTTGTATTCCAGTATGAAAAAAACACTATATCTTTGGGCTTAAAAACAAGCTGGCACTCAGGTGGTGGAGCAGTATATATATATATATATATAGCTAAACCACCACAGAGTGTCTAAGCTGTGCCTCCAGCCTTAGTCAGGCACTGCACAGTTACAATTGGCCATGAGTGAGGAAAGGAAGAGGAATCATCTCCCTGATGACAAAGATATTCTACAAAATACTATTTTATGATGCCAGGGAATGCTTTTGTATTAAGTAATGTGTTAAATTTTGAATCTCATTTGAATTTCAATGTTCTAAATGAAGAGCTTCATGGATAGAACAACAGGGGGTAGAGAGTCTAGAGATGTCTAACAGGCACTCACAAAAACAGAGAGGTGAAGCGTCCAGATTTAACAGATTTACACACAAACGTCTTCTTTGTACACTGGTAGACAAAAACAATTTCTCAGAATGAATACGTAATTTAACATTAAGCAACTGTTTAAATGCATCCACCCTCTGTTTTATTTCAAGGAGAAAAGCACAGTTATTGAGACCACTCTATTTGCTGAGTGGTTATTTGTGGGGCTGCTGTGGTATTTTTATAGTTGGTATAAGGACACAGTCTATGCTTAATAGTCATAATCTTGATCATTGAGAACTACTTAGTACAGAGTCCAAATAGTTCAAAAGTGCAGTGAGTGGGAATCAATACCCGAGCAGTGTTCACATTGTCGGTGTATAACATTCAGTATAACACCATACTGAGACTACGATTTGATTGTCTAATTAGTTTAGTTTTTTCCTAAACAGTAAATGTTGCAAACAATTTATTGGGGGAAAACAAAACCAAACAAATCTTAGTACCCTAAAATAAAAATGACTAGAAACAGAGGTATAAACACTGAAAATAAAAGTGCTCTATTGTAGCATCGCCATGTATTATATCAGTAACCGAGTGAAAGCATTCCTTTAGTCTTTCTGAAAAATAACAATTTAAAATTATGTGCACTTATATTGATATAATCTTTAGTCTGCTGCAATTAAAAGAAATTAGAAGTGTTATAAGCATATGGAAGCATGATATATGATTGCGCCCTCCAGTTATGATAAACATAACACGTTACATCAAACTCTGTGATACACATCATTACATTTTTATATTCTTTGTGAAGTCAGATCGTGCTTTGGAGCATTGTCTCAAATAAATTTAACAATCTCTACAACAATATTTTAATATCTAAGGCCAATCAAAATTGAGCAAGACAATGGCAAGGAAAAAAATCCCTAAATGTTATATGGATGAAGTCAAGTCTCAAAAAGGGATCTTTGGGGAGCTTAAATGATATACAGTGTTCCCTCGCCACTTCGTGGTTCACCTTTCACAGACTCGATGCATCGCGGGTTTTCAAATAATATTCATGGAAACAATATATCGCGGATTTTCGCTGTTTCGCGGATTTTTGTGGAACTCAATCTGCACATGTGTAGTACGTCTGGTATATATGTACATATGTATTTGATTAACTTTTACATTAAAATCACAAGATTTATAAAAAAAGTTTCATTATGGACTGAATTCATTCAAGCCCTACGATGCCACCCAAACGTTCTGCAAGTTCTATGGCTAAAATAGTGTATGAATACTTAGATAAAGATAGCTTTCCTACTTTGCGGATTTTCGTTTATTGCGGGTGGTCCTGGAACGTAACCCCCACGATAAACGAGGAAACTCTGTATTTAAGAATTAAACTCAGTTACCTAATTAATCAGTTTATTGCATTGGTACCCCTGTACTCATCGTTAAATTGTTCAAGAAGACTTGTCGAGTACCAAAAATGTTAGGTACCAGTACCCATGGAGGCATATTTGCACTAATGAAAATAGATCTGTAGGTGTATAGATAAAGAAAAACAAGACAAACAGTAGAGATCTGCACTGGGTGAGAGGCATTGTGAGACTGAATGGTGATATATTTCAGCTGAAACGAGTTGCGTGACTCGACTTCAACAAACCGAATTCAACAAATTCAGAAAGTTGTCAAGAACCGAGGTACTACCGTAGTTTAAATTAAAAAAAAAAAAAAAACTTATTATAACAATAGTGTTAAAATCAAATTTTGTATAAAAAGACTTTGTTTCATTCCTTGACCTTCGGTGTGTATCCACTCTTTGCTGTGTTGATCTCCACTTAGTTTGGCCAATAAAAATCCTCCCTGATGTCTGGTTTATGTTTGCTGCTCCTGTTTGTCCTTATGCCCTTCACCGTGATGGATGAGTGAAGCACTAATCACAATGTGACATCGTGATCCTCTCTATCCTCCCGCCCTCATTCACCCAGTGCTGAATTCTGATCTTCTATCTGCATTGGCTCTGATGGGGCCCCATGTAAAGGCCAGACAGGATTAAAGTATCAACATGTACACGCATCTGCTCCAGGACGGACATCCATGAGCCTTAAATCCATGTCTGGGGAAAAGAGGTCTGAGTAATCGGAAAGCTACAAGAAGCAGGTAAGCCTTCATCTCTATTCAGCTCCCTCCATTCCTCTGGAGATCAAGAGTGCTGGCAATGTAATGGTGGGTGTAATTGCCCTGTCCTGCATGCTCCAGTGCCTAGCTGGCATTAGCCAAATTAAATAGAGTTGTGCAAGGGAAAAAATTCTTCTGGCATTTAGGCATTGGGGTTAAGTGAAAGGAAGTTATTTTTTGATGGGACACATCTACCTTTGCAATCAAGATAGTTGATGCTCTTTAGAATTGTTTGATTTTTTATATACTGGTATCTACCGCTTAATGGCCGCATTACATTCTGTAAGAGAGGACACTGACCAAAATGGATGCTGACTGAACACAACACCCTAGTCACAGTGTTTATACACTACTGTAATGTAAGTATAAAGGGTATTTTCACAAGCCTACAAGCACATGATACATAAATGTGTCAAAGATACCATAAAAAACACAAGTGGAACACTACCATTTAGGCGGCATCCCTAATTTTACTGCATTTTTAATTCATGGAAATAATTACAGAAAGCACAGTTACAACCCTGTGAATAAGAACGCCAATAATTTTGCTTGATGGAAGCCAAAATGCATTAAACAATAGTATTAGATGAAACAGAATATGAATCATTTTATATAGTTATAGGTGAGAGACAGTTATACAGGTGTGTGTGGGGGGGCGCAAAAAAAGAGTACTACTTAAAATAGGACAGACACATACATTTATACATTTATAGCTTGCTACAAATTAAGTAGCGGAAAGTAGTCCAGACAGATTTGAATAACTTACCTCATTCAACACATTAAATGAATTAGAACACTCTGTAGTCCAAATGTGAGCAAAAAAGAACCAAGTACATGACCGCTAAGGCATGTACACACACACATACCTCCCATGCACCAATTGTTTACTGCTTGTTTTGCTTAAAATTTTGCAATGCACACAACATTATGGGTGACATAC
>JAUZSU010027953.1:0-10512 GCA_034780255.1 Parotocinclus maculicauda | reverse complement strand
ACCCCATGTAACTTCCTATATCTAGAGTATATATATATATATATATGACCAAGGGACATATTTTTTCCATACTTTATATTCACAACATATCCAATTAAAACAACCTACAGTCCTGAAAGGGTTAAAGTGAAGTGTTGCAGGAAAATAATGTCTTAAGTATTTTCTTAACCCTTTCAGGACTGTAGGTTGTTTCAATTGCATTTGGTGTCCATTTGGGAGAAATATGTCCCTTGGTCCTCAAAGGGTTAATAGGATGTCACATTTAAAGGAACCAATCATGTTTTAGAAAATAAAAAAATAGGTTACTGACTTTCATAGCTTCTTGATAAAAATTGAACTTTGATAGAAATGGACTGGAGTGCAATATTTGTCTATAAACTGAAGTGAAGTTAAAATCATAAGTTAATTGCAAAAATATTGCAATAAATACTCTGGAAAAGTACAGATATTTAAAAAAACATACTTAAAGTGATTAATACTTAAAAGCATATTTAAAGTGTTCCCGTTTCACGTCAGACACCTGATCCCACTAGTCAACTATGAAGGAAATGTCCCCTAATGAAATGTCCCCAGTGTAAAGAAAATATGAAATATGAGCAGTGTAATTATTCAGCCCTTCCTAAATTAAAGAGGATGTGATAAGTAACTGTACAGATTTAGTATTTCCCTGCTCAAACACAACTGATTTAACAATAATATCACCAACAAGCACCATTCCTAAGTTTAAGTGGTTTTGTCCTTTGGTTTCCTCCCACAGTCCAAAGACATGCATTTGGTTATTAGTTTGTATGATCGGTTTCAAAGTAACCTTATTTCTGTTGTTAAATAGCCATTGATGCTGAAAGTGACACACTTGTTTACATGTGCAAAGCAACCAGGTGTCGTTGTAATAGACACAAACCTGCCAAGTGTGAACACACTCTGAATACCATATTTGGGATGCCTTATAAGAGAACGCTCTTCCACATGCTGTGCTGTTGTCATTTTAGAGACAAAGGAAACCCTAGATGGTTGTGAATTAATCCAATTTGTCATTCACTACTTATTTTCTCGTCACTCATAAGCTGTTTGTATACTTTTCACTAACAATACTTTTCCTCTAGCGACATTGTATACTTCTCTAACCTCACCTCTGGCAAGTTAGTATTCCAGACAGATCGATTTCACCCACAAATCAGTGAATTCCTACATTTAGGGCTTCAGTGCCATCATCGAGCTATTATTTTCCTCACCAGGCTTTCATGTGGAGGAATGTTGGCTGGGATTTTCAAAGCCAACTAACAGCAGTTTATTGATAAAAGAGCTCTACATCTTTTATGTGGTATTATTATGTTATGAGTAGCACTCAGCACTTCCATTGCAAAAGGACCAGTATGGACGTACACAGTTCTGTACTATGTAGTGTGGAATATCTGGCAGGATTTGCGTCTTTAACAGTAGAAGAGAAAGCCTGTGTGCAGTGTGTGTTCCTTTGACATTAGGTGTGTAGGGTCATAGATCCTGCCGCTCATGAGTGTTTTGTTATTGCAGCTGAGTGTGTGTGTGTGTGTGTGTGTGTGTGTGTGTGTGTGTGTGTGTGTGTGTGTGTGTGTGCGCATGTCCTCACCCGACAGCTTCAGCTTTTCCATCAAGCTGGACCGTGGACTCTCCCCACAAACTCCCCTGTCCAACGAACTTAAACATGATGTCATTCTTGTTTACTCTCTTTCTCTCACTCTCTCTCTCTCTTCCTCCCTTTTTCTCCTTATCAGGACGTGTAACCACCATCCGTACCCTCACTCTTCCCCTCTCAGACAGGAAGTAGCTTTACCTCCTTTTCCTGTGTTAGCGGTGAGGTGAAGGAATGTGAGAGGCTATATGTGTGTGTGTGTGTGTGTGTGTGTGTAGAGGAAACTCCTTTCTCCTGCAGTTAAACCACTCAGTTATGCCTTCTACACCTACACAGGTTAGAGGTCAATGGTCAATGGGAAGGCCTGACATTAGGAATGAGCTTATCGGTGCTTTAAATAGAATCAAACTTGGAACGAAAAAGGGGGCATTCAGGATGTTCCACAGAATGCAGCTATGATAATAAAGCAGGGTATTGCTTTAATGTGTTCTTAAAAAATAGGGGTTTTATATTGTTCTTGCTGGTGTTGCCCCAAACACATAGGGGAAAAAGTCAAGTTCATTTTATTTCTACAGGGTTTATTTAATACGATGAATTGTGACAAAGCCATTTTACATTTATCTAGGTCCACATCCTTGGGTGAGAGTGTCCAGGAAAGGACGAAAGCTTGAGAGAAACAAGGCTCAAAAAGGGACCCTAAGCTTGGGAATGCCCTTGTATAAAAAATGAGGTAATCTAGTGAAATACACTTGGAGATCAGAAAATATACACATCACATCATTTTGGACTCTGTAAACAACAGGCCTCACCAAACAAGACACATTTAAAAGCAGTGCTGTACCAACTGAGCTATGCACTGGTTTATGTTCGAACTCTGGTAAGGTGCAGTCTATAGGACACACACAGCATTGTGGTTTTTTTTACAGGCACTGTTAAGTGGAGATGGTTGCACACTCATATGTTTCAGGGCCCCAGTGCTTGACCACCCAAATTATGAGTGGCTTGTTCATGATTAATATATATATATATATATATATAGGTCACCATTAGATTTATTGTATGAGACAGAAATACAATTTAAATTAAGGAAGGTAATGGGTAAGAAATGTCTAAGCTCATTTCAGTAGCAGATAAACTTTAGAATCAAGACGCTGGCAGATCTGAGCACAGTACAAGTCTTTATTGAGATCTCGTCTAAACCTCAATGGGAGATAACTCTGTAAAAATAAAAAAACTGAGACAGGTGAAAATGAAAGTCTGATTTTTCCATCTGATCCCATCTAGCAAAACTATAAAGATATTAGGGAGAGCTCCTTTGTTATTTACTTTTCCTATGGGTAAGAATTTTGAAGCTGTAATGAAGCTTCCTGGAAAAGAACACAAGTGCACTTTGCCCCCACAAACAACGTGGAGGAGGGTTCGAGAGGCAAACCTGATCACAGATGAAGATTTGGAGAAGATGGTAGCATTTTGGGGTCACCAATTCTCCTAATCTACAATTACATGCCACCTCAATGGCAACAAACTATTTGGAAGCCTTGTCAGAATACAGCGTTTTCTTTCATCTAGCCACAAATGAAAGTGCTTGAAGTTCACTAGATTCTACTGGAATGTTGACTGTGGTCAGATGAAAAAAATAGAGTGCTTTGGTAAAAAACACTCAAGGTGGGTTTGGCATAAAAACATGGATGGCTATACACAAAAGAGCCCACTCTCACTGCTACATTAGTACATGTAAGATCAGTGGTGTGGTGGCTGTTCAAAAAACGTCTTAGAACTTTGCATGGAACCATGTATTCAGTGAATCATCATGGATTTTACAAGAACATTTGGCTGCATGTGCCAAGATTCCATGGCTTGTTTGTAGTCTGATCTTCTAGCAGGACAATGATCCAATACAAACATGGTTCAGTGGCCACCGAATTAAGCTTCTGACATGCCAGTCACCTGATCTAAACCCCACTAAAAGCCTGTATAGTGAACCAAAGAGGAAGGCCCATAAGAGAGGACCTAAAACCCTGGAGGATCTAGTATGATTTTGCAATTGTTAAGTAACGTCTCCAATTTCATGCTTTCCATGTTTCCCCATGCTAAGCCTTCTTGATTTCTGTCTATGTAAAGATTGGAATGTCTGAGTGCGTTAACACTGTGCAATCTGATTTCTTCCCACCTCCCAGAAATGTCAACAGGTGGGTTGGCTATTCAAAGTTGCCCCCAGATGTGAGCAAGCGTGAATGTAAGACTGACAGTGTTATTCTAGTCAAAACTACAATCATACGTTTTAGTAAACTTCAATATGTGAGGAGCCCTGGTAAAAGAAGGCGCTTCTCGCCAGGGCAGGCACCAAGTCATGGCCAGTTGAAGCCAAGATTGTAGATCCTGCACATTTGTAGCTTACCAAAGCTGACATCTCAGCTGGTCCCACAAATGCTCAATTGCTGATAAATCTGGTGACCAGGAAGGCCAAGGAATTGTTGCAATCTGGTGGAGACATTTTTGGGAAACCCTTACTGTGTGTGGGCAGCCATTGTCTTGCTGAAAAATGGCAGTTGGAAGTCCTGCCCTTCAACATGAGGTCTCCATACTCAAACCTGATTGTCATCGGATCCCACACAGAACCTGGATTCGTCACTAAAACGATTTGGTTCCAGTCCATAGCAGACAACTATATCTGCCAACTCACTTTTGCAGCAATTTCTCAGCAATCTCAGTACAAAATGTATGTATCATATATATGCTGTGGGAGATTTCCAAAATTGTGTTTTAACAATTACAACGTTTTAACAAATAATTGTTACTTGTTGCGAGATTATTTTAAGGAATCTTGTGTCACACAATAATCCAGATAAGGGAGTTTCCAAAATCATTATTATAAAGTCAGTTCCATATAGACTAATAGTGATACGTGATATATAGAACATTTGGAATTCACTGATTATTGTAACTAAAGGCACCTCAGGGCCAAGTAACGAAAATTTGATTATATTATTTTAGTTATGCAACTTGTATAAATCAAAATTTTTAAAAAAGCTTAACTTTATTACTCCTGAGTGAGTATGTTATGCTGGTCATTATTTCCATGATGTATTTTCATCTTATACTCAGTGTTTCCATAAAAGATTTCAGGACCATTGCTCAGATAATGAGTTTATTTAAAGTGCATAAAACTCTACCCTCACGTTTTAATTAACCAGCAGATTGTGTGTATGTAAGCTTGTTTCTAAGTTGTTATCTTGTTTAGTTATCACATGGAACTAGATTTTCCTTCTTTATCAAAGCAAACAAATTAGTGAACTGAATGGAACCCTGTGAATAATGTTGGAAGTCGTGAGGGGTCTTTTTCTCCTTGGTTTAATGCAGTTTCCATGACAGTGCTATAATTGCCAGTGCAGCGTCTGGGAGCCGGGCTGTTGACCCTGAGTGACGCCTCTCTAAAGATCAGCGAGTGAGCCAGCAGACAGAAACAGCCCTCATAAATACTTGCTTCTTTTTTGGGGGGGTTGTTTTGGGTGTTTTTGTTGTTTCTCATTTTTGAGGCTATTTTTTCCCTTTCACACAATTCTCAGATTTCCATTTTCCTTTTTCTCCAACATATAATTGTGCCTTGCACAGGATAAGTGACCAGGACTTGGCCCCGGGAATCAAGAATCACCCACATACATGCACACACATATACACACTGAGACAGACAGAGAGAGTAATACTGTTGTCTGGTCGACTCTGGGGCTACATCTCATACACTTGGCCACTGCTGGACTTTAGTCAGAGACAGCCTTCCAGACCAGTGACAACCACACACTCACCCACACACATACACACATCATTTTCCCAGGACCCACAGTCTCCGAACCCACTGGTGCCATGAGGGCGTTGTGAAACATCCACCATGGCTCTGTGAGTGTTTTCGAGCTTTTTTTTCCTTTCTTGCTCTGCCATTTATTTGCCATCCATATAATTACGAAAAACAACTGCATGCCTTTGATGAGTGATGTTTTTTCTTGCCCATCTGAGATGTAAAGGCAGAAGCATTTAATCATTGATTTATCTGCTTTGTTAAATGGCTGTTTCCGAAGCGAAGTGACAGCGCGCTGCAATCTGAGGACAAAACTCTTTTCTGTTTGCATTAAGTGGTTTTCTCTGGGAGAGAAAAAGGCAGAGAAACCACAACAGTGCGGTCAGTGGAGGAAAGCCAAAAGGCAGGAGGTGGAGAGAGGGAGAGAGAGACGGACAGAGAAGGACTGAGAGAGTGAGGCTATGCAGGGGACTCTGAGAAGTGCAACAGAGCCGAATAAATAATAACACAAACGGAGAAGCTGGAGAAATAAAAGGCAGGATTTGATGAGAAAAGTCTGCATCATGGTTCGGTTTTCCACTTCTTTTAGAATGGCTGCACTCTGCATACTCTCACACCACATAGGCACAAAGTTCATCATACCTCACTTTGTTCTTTTCCCCCTCTACACATGTTGTTTATCAGTGTCCTCCATTTATTTTCTTTTTTGGCATTTAAAAAGTGAAAGAAAATCACTTGCTGAAAAGTTCCTCCCAACAAAAATGAAAATGAGAATGTGGTTAAGGGGGAAGAGTTGCTCTCAAGTCCACTAGCCACCCACACTCTCTCTGGCGGATCAAAACATTTACGAGTTTTCTGATGGAAAACCAAACATTTCCTATTACTCTTTTTCTCCTAGTCACCCATCATTTTCTGTTCTTCCCTCTTTGAACAGCATGGGAAGAGTGCCTCGCTGTGCAACACTGTGTGGCCAACAAACCCACTACACCTCTGCCGACAACCAATGTGTGGCATTCAACCATAAACTACTGGTTTGTGTTACCCAGATTTGTAAGATTATTTCTAGCGTACATATTTCACATTGTACTATTTCTGCCTGAACCATTTTGGGATGTCTTGAGTTCATCATTAAAAAACATTTTTAAATGCAACTGAATTTTATATGAAAATAGCAAAAACTAAACGAGTACAAAAGTTATTTTGAAGCTTGATTGAAGCTTGATTGAGATACTTTGCTTTTTTATGATAAGTTTATGTTTTTATATATAAAGCAAAGAAGAAGTTTTATATAAATCAAGTTTCTATTTATTTGCAGCATAGCATTAAGGACGGCCAACACTACTTTACGCTGACTGATTTATACAAGGTTTACTTATATTGGCTAAATGGAGATGTTCTGATTTTCTGAGATCATATAGATTCATGCATCTACAAGAGAGTAAAATAAACTAATAACAATTCATTTATTAACATGAGGTGTTTGGGTGGCAAAGTCCAGTTCTCTAGTCCACCACCATGGTGACCAGGGTTCAAATAACACCACTGCCTTCCAGAAGGGTCTGGCCATCACATACAGGTATAGATAGACAGTGTGTGAAAAAGAGCCCCCGAAATGGGGACAGATTGACCAAAGCAATGCTTTTATGCTTATCTGCAACAGAGAAATTCCTGCCAACATACTCTCACATTAAAAAACAGCCTTCTCAGGATCTGCTACCACTTATCTGTTTCTCAGAGAAATTCTATTTAGGTTGTGATATGCTGTTTTTAGATTTCAGGATGGGTTGCTGACTTTGTGTTACATGTGCTGTAGACATTTCAGCATACATATGCTTAATGCTTAATTCTTTCTTTAAATTTTTTTTTAAAAATAAACTTAATAATGGCCTGGATTGTTTAGTATTTGTTTAATTTATTTATTGAGAAAAATGCTTGTAATGAGTGTGAAAAGTATGTGAAGCTTTGCTTTAAGAATATTTTGTGACACCCCTCAAAAGCTGCGACTAAACATATTCAGTTTCAACTTTTAATCAAACTCGCAAATCGGTTTGAAAGAATTCTGAACCATTTTTCTATGCAAAACAGATTCTGCTTTGAGATATTGAATGGCATATAAATAACTTGTTTCAGGTACTTCCACAACATTAGTGATGGATTGAGGGCAGGACTTTTGACATTTTCCACACTAAAACATTAATTGTTTTCTTATTTAACCGTTCTGAAGGAGATTGAATTGAGTGCTTAGGGTTGTTGTCTTGTTTAATGATCTGCTTTCTATTGAGATTCAGTTCACAGGTGTCCTTTAGAATTTACTGGTATAATTCAGAAGTAATTGTTCTGTCAACAATGGCAAGTCAATCTTGCCTAGATGGAACTAAATAGGACCAAACCATGATACTACCATCACCATTTAATAAAGAGCAGTGTTTTTCATTCCCCAGATACAATGATTTTTATTGAAACCAACAACATCTATTTTGGTCACATCCATCAACAGGACATTTTCCCAATAGCCTTCTGGATAATACACAAGGTCTTTATCAAACTGCAGATGGGCAGCAATGTTTGTTTTTGGAGATTGCTGGCTTTCTTCTTGCAACCCTGATTGCCATCCCATTAATTAAAAACACTTGACCTACATATTAATCCCAGAGGCTCACATTTTGCCTCTTGCAGATATGCAATGTTTTTAGATGATTTTCTTTAGCAGATAAATTACCAAGTAAAATATTTTGTTTCAATTCCGTAATTGGGTTGTCTACTTTTAAGTTTTAGGTCATTAATTAAGGTACACAAACTTTTAAAGACACTATAAACTATTACACTATATGGCAAAATGTATGTCGAATTTATTAACCCTTAGTGACTATTAACGTTCCATTGGTTTTCACTCCAACAAGTCAATTCATCAGTATCAGTATCAGCTTCTTTCAGCTACAGTTCTTCCAACTTCGTACACCATACCAGAAGGTGGATTGGCACCAATTCAATACATTTAGTCACCCTGACCCTGATAACTTCTCAAGCAAAATTCTGCCTTTAGAATATTCTTTTTTTGATCTAATTCCTTTTCATTTTGGGAATTCAGTAAAGTTAATATATAAATAAAACAATAAAAAATGCTGTTATGCTAAAGAGCAACATTTAAACAACAGAATGTTCCTATATCTGTTTATCCGATTAAATCACAATGTGCAAGACTGTTTGTGTTTGTATGCCTGAACATCTGCGTAGGATTACACGTTTCCTATCCCCTGTTTTTCCAGTCGCTTCCTTTTTCACACACACTAATGACATTTCAGAACATTGAGTGTTTATGTTGGGTAATGATCGTAATCGAAACCGTAGTTAAGAAACATTTTGCTTCTTAACTACAGAATACAATCAAAAGCACTGGATTCTTTTTAATTTACAGTCAGATAAATCTACTATTCTGATCACAATCACAATTGATCACAATTATTGGTTAAAAACTTTAAACCAATAATACTTCCAATAACAACACTGCCTTCTTCAATGGACATTTAATGTAAAGTCAGGAATTTAATGTAACATAAAAACAGTTTATCAACAGAATTTTTTAACTTTTTTAACAGTTCTCTGCTGCGAACTACTATTTCAAATAAATCATTAGGTTTCACATTTGACTGTCAGCTTTTCTTAGAGGCACTTAAAGAAAGTCAGTCCTATGTTTTAAAGTGGAAGTTACCATTAATAAAACATTTAAAATAGCTATAAGAAAAATATCATGAGTGATAAATATGTTATGTTTTGTGATATGTTATGTAATGTTAATAAATACATGACATGGGTTAAATGGCATCTCTAAAGGGCTTAAGTGTGAGTATGTCTATGAATGCTTGTGCCTTTAACTGGGCTGGCATCCTGTCTAGGGTTGTTCCGGTCTTGAGCCCTGTGCCGCTGGATAAGCACTAACAACCCTTACTAGGATTAAGCGAGTATGAAAATGAATTATTGGATGAATTAATTATTATAGGGAAATCAAATCAGACTCAAACTCTTGAATGTACGAATTGGTGATGATCACAAATGGCTTTATATCTAATCCAAATCTCAGATTACTAATGTTAGAGAACTTTTGTAACTATTTTATTATATATTTTTTATGTGAAAACACTGAATATATGACACTTACAATGTAAAGTAGTCAGTCTCCAGTTTGTATGACAGTGTACATTTATTATGCCCTTAAGATAACTCAACACACAACCATTAAGGAGTGCAAAGACAAGTGTGTCTTGCCTACAGTCAAGTATGGTGGTGGGAATGTCATATTTGGGGCTGCATGAATGCTGCAGGCTGTGGGGAACTACAGTTCACTGAGGGAATGCCAGAATGTACGGTGACATACTGAAGCAGAGCATGATCCCCTCCCTTCAAAAACTGGGCCACAGGGCAGTATTCCAACATGATAACGACCCCACACACACCTCCAAGACTACCACTGCCTTAGTGAAGAAACTGAGGGTAAAGGTCGAGTATTTCTCCAGACCTGAACCCTGTTTGGGATCTGACTGGAATATGTGGGACATTCTAAAATGAAAAGTGGAGGAGCGCAACATCCACCAGCTCAGTGATGTCATCACGGAGGAGTCCAGTGGCAACCTGTGAAACTCTAGTGAACTCCATGCCCAAGAGAATTAATGCAGTGCTGAAAAATAACAGTGGCCAAACAAAATATTGACACTTAGGCCACAATTTGGCCATTTTCACTTAAAGGTGTACTCACTTTTGTTGCCAGCAGTTTAGAAATTAATGGCTGTGTGTTGAGTTATATTGAGGGCACAGCAAATGTACACTGTTATACAAGTTGACTACTTTACATTGTATTTAAGTGTCATATTTTCAGTGTTGTCCCATGAAGGATATAATAAAATGTGTATAATGTAATGGGTGTACAGTCAATTCCGGTCAATGGGACCACATCACAACGCGATCGTTTTGGTCCTAATAACTGGTCTGATTAAACGAACATGCCCTACGTTACAAGTCGGGACGTGCTATATAACATAATAAATGTTTATTAAACCTTTATTGTGCGATTTACACGTATAGCGAACGTACAAACAAGAACTACTGTTGCTTACGA
>JAUZSU010027942.1:0-10512 GCA_034780255.1 Parotocinclus maculicauda | reverse complement strand
TTGTAATGGTAGGCTGTTGTAACTGTAGGATATTGTAATGGTAGGTTGTTGTGACTGTAGGATATTGTAATGGTAGGCTGTTGTAACTGTAGGATATTGTAATGGTAGGTTGTTGTGACTGTAGGATATTGTAATGGTAGGCTGTTGTAACTGTAGGATATTGTAATGGTAGGTTGTTGTGACTGTAGGATATTGTAATGGTAGGTTGTTGTGACTGTAGGATATTTTAATGTTAGGCTGTTGTGACTGTAGGATATTATAATGGTAGGCTGTTGTGACTGTAGGACATTGTAATGGTAGGATATTGTAATGTCTTAACATTTACATTTATGTAATTTAGCAGATGCCCTTATCTAGAGCAACAATTAATACAGTCTTGCAATCCAAGCAATCGTGGTACCCCACTGTGGTAGCTTGGCAGAGGTGGGATTTATATGCTGGACCTTCTGGTCTATAGTCCAGTAACTTAACCACTAGGCTATTATAACTATAATATATTGTAATGGTAGGCTGTTGTAACTGTATGGTATTGTAATGGAAGGCTGTTGTAATTGTAGGTTATTGTAATTGAAGGCTATTGCAATGGTAGACTGTTGTGACTGTAGGATATTTTAATGGAAGGCTGTTGTAACTGCGGGATATTCTAATGGTAGGATGTTGTAATTGTAGACTATTGTAACTATATGATATTGAAATGGTAGGATGTAGTGACTTACATTTACATTTATGTCATTTAGTAAATGCCCTTATCTAGAGCGACAATTAATACAGTCTTACAATATAAAAGCAATTGTGGTACCCAACTGTGGTAGCTTGGCAGAGGTGGAATTTGAACGCTGGACCTTCTGGTCTATAGTCCAGTACCTTAACCACTAGGCTATTTTAACTATAAGATATTGTAATAGTAGGCTGTTGTAACTGTATGATATTATAATGGTAGACTATTGTAATTGAAGGCTATTGTAATGGTAGACTATTGTAATTGAAGGCTATTTTAATGGTAGGCTATTGTAATTGAAATATATTGTAATGGTAGGATCTTGTAATAATAGGATATTATAATAGAAGAATATTGTAATGGTAGGGTATTGTAATGGTAGGATATTGTAATGGTAGGATATTGTAATGGTAGGGTATTGTAATGGAAGAATATTGTAATAAAAGGATATTGTAATGGAAGAATATTGTAATAGAAGGATATTGTAATGGAAGAATATTGTAATGGAAATATATTGTAATGGCAGGATATTGTAATGGAAGGATATTGTAATGGGAGAATATTGTAATGGTAGGATATTGTAATGGTAGGATATTGTAATGGTAGGATATTGTAAAGGGAAAATATTGTAATTGTAGGGTATTGTAATGGTGGGATATTGTAATGGTAGGATATTGTAATGGTGGGATATTGTAATAGAAGTATACTGTAATGGTGGGATATTGTAATGGTGGGATATTGTAATAGAAGTATATTGTAATGGTAGGATATTGTAATAAAAGGATATTGTAATGGTGGGATATTGTAATGGTAGGATACTGTAATGGTAGGATACTGTAATGGTGGGATATTGTAATGGTAGGATATTGTGATAGAAGGATATTGTAATGGTAGGATATTGTTCGGTATAGTAACAAACAACAATATCTGAAGTTTGACTTAAATAATGAAGTAGTGTACTTGTTAAGTCAGCTTTATGTATATAGCGTTATTTTTTTTTGTTTGTTTTTTTTACAATTTAACTTTTAGTTTATCTTCTAATATTTAAAGCCTTTCCGATATACGCCAAGTCCAGGCTGACATTATCTAGGAAAAAAAAACAAAAAAAATAAAAATAATAATAATAAAAATAAACATTATAAAGAATAAACCTTGGTATTGGTAAGAGTCAAAAATGAACCCGTCCTCTTAGGTGGCTTAATGTAAGCATTAAACAAATGTATCTAGTCAAGTAAGTTTGTATTCATATGTGAAAAAAACACATCAGCATTATTTAGTCTAAATAATATTCTTGGTTAGTTAAAATGATGCACAGACAACAAGTTTTAGACCTTCTTTTAGTGAACAGTAAACAGCGGTCCAAAAACAACAGTATACACACAGGAACCTGATTCACTCTAAAGCTCACCCACACACTCAGCTCTTCTCCCAGGCTTCCAACTAACACCTACAGGTCTTTGTATAATCTGGTATTCCAATTTACTACATTCATTCCTAAACTAGCACTTCCACCTAAAACAAATACTGGAGAATGTATTAATTACTTGGCAGCAGTACAATTTACTACATTCATTCCTAAGCTAGCACTTCCACCTAAAACAAATACTGGAGAATGTATTAATTACTTGGCAGCAGTACAAAACTAGAATCCTTAACAATTAACTGTCACCTAATCAACAGGAACTTAACCATGACACAAAATGACAATAACTGAATTATGATTATCCTTGGTATTACTACTTTTTTTTGTTAAATCAGTCTACATTCTGGGGATGGATTGCAAGGCACCAATGGTTGTGTTGTCCTGAACAATTCCTTCTGGGACACAGCTATTCCCGGTGACTGCAGAATTCTCTGACACTGCCACAGCATCAGCTGATGACACAAGCACCGCAGGTGGTTCTGTGATCTTAGGTTCTATTAAATCCTTCTCTTCAGGTTTGGCAAGTATATGGTCAACATCTCTTTCAACATTATCTCCATACGAGCAGTGCTGTGCCAGCTCTCTCACTACAGCCACATAATCCATCACAGTCGCATTTGCCGCTCTAGTCCTCGAATTAAGTTTAAATCTTTAGACCATTTCGCTGGGCTTTGGATATTAATGTGACTGAAGCAGATCCGTCAAATCTGTGTATGAGGCTTGCCTTGGCTTGTCTAGTTTTGTACTTCTGACAAGTAATTAATACATTCTCCAGTATTTGTTTTAGGTGAAAGTGCTAGCTGAAGTGGGGATGAATGTAGTAAATTGAAATACCAGATTATGTGTTGTTTGCTTGTTTGTTTTTCAATTGAGCATCGCTTCACACTTTCAGTTTATCCTCTAATATCTGGGGCTATTCTAAAATTGAGCAAGCCCAGGCTGACAGTATCAAGGAAAAAACAGAAATAAACATTATGAGTAAGAAACCAAAGTCAAAAAAGGACCCGTCCTCTTGGGTGGCTTAGATAATAAATGTAAGCATGAAACAAATGTACCTAGTCAAATAAGTTTGAAGTCATATCCAAAAAAAAAATTAAGGGTAATATTCTTGGTTAGTAAAAATGATGCACAGACAACAAGTTTAAGACTTTCTTTTAGTAAACATTATACAGTGGCCCAAAAACAACAGTATACACACAGGAACCTGATTCACTCTGAAGCTCACCCACACACTCAGCTGTACAGGTCATTGTATAATCTGTCTGTCTGTCTCCTGTGTGTGTGTGTGTGTGTGTGTGTGTGTGTGTGTGTGTGTGTGTGTGTGTGTTTACTACAGTCACTTTAAGATCACGAGTTATTGATGGCTTCTCGCCCTGGACCAGCTGGAGAAGGGAGAGAGAGTTATGGCCTCTGGCATGGCCCAGGCAAAGCATCCAGTTTCATCCAGCTCTGAAACCTTCTGGTTTGTCAACATGCTTTTAAATGTGGCTTGTAAAATGGTAAAACTGACCTAATGTTGTACTGAAATGCTGTAAATCATGTAAGGTTTATTTCATAAACTTAAAATATACGCCAAAACAGAGCTTTGTTATAAACGGCTTTGGTTGGTCACGTGACGCCGCACAGAGTATATCTGTCGTTTTACACTTTGCGCCAAACACACCCTGTTAACGCTAAGAGAAGGAGGATAGAATATTGTGCAGTTTAGCAGTACAGTCTGTTATACACATCTTTATAAAGAACTACTGTTGAGCTTTACTTAAAAAACATGGCATATGAGCAGGTTACAGACAGCTCGCGCAGAAATAGGAAACGCTGTTTTTTGATTGGAATCGCTGTGCTTGTTGCTTTAGGACTGGTTCTAATCATTGTGTTGGCAGTGAGGTCGCACGATAGTTTAAAGAAAGTCGTCGTTAAAAGATGCGAAAACTACCTCAAGGAACATAGCGATATTGCGGGGTAAGTTATTGCTTTCCTGTCTTCTTAACCGTCTGCAGGGAAGAATGATTTATGTGACTTTTGAAGAGGATCATTCTAAATTTACTCCAACAAGTGACTCTCTGTTTTCAGTTTTTTTCTTTCTTCTTATTATTATTTTTATTATTGTTGTTGTTGTTGTTGTTACTATTATTATTATTTTTTTTTTATC
Source organism: Parotocinclus maculicauda (assembly GCA_034780255.1). Taxonomy (NCBI): domain Eukaryota; kingdom Metazoa; phylum Chordata; class Actinopteri; order Siluriformes; family Loricariidae; genus Parotocinclus; species Parotocinclus maculicauda. Next base: position 6,222 of record JAUZSU010027942.1, on the reverse strand, counting down.
TGTGCGAGGCCCGTAAAATGTAGTAAAACTGTCTAGGACGGGGGTTCGCAAACTTTTTCACCTTATGGTCCAGCTGCTTGTATCCAGACAATACAACGGGCCAGAGAAATACAAATATTTTGCGTATTATTATTATTATATTTTGCGTAAATTAAACTGATTGTAACTGTTATGCTATTTTTGAAAAAGAGTAATGAAAATTCCTCTCTTATCTTGATTAATCTTAAAACAGCGATTGTATTTTCTACAAACAGAACCACATTGAACGCACTTGTAGGTATCTGCAAAACAAACCTTCAATCTGTAAATATCAGAGGATGTAATTGGAAACAGAGAAACGGGACAGGGATAAAAATGTTTATGGTAACGTTTCAGTGAAGGTGGAAAAAAATTAAATCTGACGTTCCCTTAATTCTAACTTCTGTTAGAGCTTATTAGAATCAAAACTGTTTCTCCTGCAAACGTGAGCAGCAGCAGATAAACATCAATGTGGAATAACTTCAGTGTCTTCATTTTTACACCAGTGATCTAGGTATTATGTGGCATAAAAATGTAATTATAATCATTTATAAGCACCTTGCAAGACACTCAAGAACATTGCTCTGGTGTAATCCACAGTCCAATAAGTCCACTTATTAGGAGATGATGTGCCTCCACTAACTTACCACTGAGGACTCATTATCTTAAATCTATTTATTAAATTAAAATTGTATTATTCACTTAGTTTTACTATTAATACTATTAACTATTTAAATTAACATTTAGGCCAACAGAATGTTTTAGCCTAGACTTAAAATTTTGGAGAGTGTCTGAATCTCTAACTAAAGTTGGAAGTTTGGTCTTGGTCCTCCCAAGGGTTCTTCCTTCTATATTCAGTGAGTTTTTCCTTGCTGCTGTCACCCGTCAATTTGGGATTTTTCTTTTTAAGCTAATATAATATTGTAAAGCTGCTTTGAGACAATGCACCATTGTAAAAGGCGCTAAATAATATTAATTTGACTTGACTTGAAAGTTTTAGAACATCTTGACATGGACCACCATTTTATTTATATTGACCAAATACAAATAATTACAAAAACAGCAATATGTGGTTGACTACTGTAGGATCCCAAGCCAAACAGGAATTTTAGTCCAAACCTGTAACTTAGACCTGTACAGCTCCCCCAACCTGTTTTATGACATTTGTCGCAAACAAAAAAAGCGGATTGTTTAGTGTTTTTTCTGCAGTTGACACTGTTCATGATGAATACGTTCAAAATAACCAGTATGACCTTTCAAGTATCAGCTTGTCCAGCAGTTTTTCTGGGATCCTCTTCGTATTCCTTTTTAAATATCCCCTAATTTTTTGAGCAATGTACCGGTAGCTGCTTCACTATAGGATTAACAGAAGAGGGCCCCCTGGAAGTGGACAAAAGGAAGTGCTTTATGACCAATCAAGCTCTTATGGGACCAGCTCGGTTTTCAGCTTAGGAAACATACAAGTGTGAAGGATCTACAGGCCTAGCAGTCGCTACCCTCATTATTATGCCCTCAAGATGACCATAAAAAACATGAAATAGCTCTATATTTTCACATCCATGTGGCTTGGCATTGTCTTGCTGAAATGGACTCCTCAGACCACAAGATGCGTTTCTGGGTGTTGTTGTTTTCGCTTTGCATGGTAGAGTTTTAACTTGCACTATGTCCGTTACAGAATGATGTCGTTTTTTTAATGCAGTGCCACCTGAGGGATCGAAGGTTGTGTTCATTCAATGTTCGTCTTCGGACTTGCCGCTTACTTGCAGAGATTTCTCACGATTCTCTGAATATTTTGAAGATATTATGGACTGTAGATGATCAAATTCCTTGCAATTGCATGATGAGAAATGTTGGTCTTAAACTGTTTGACTATTTGCTCATGCAGTTGTTCACAAAGTGGTGAACCTCACCCTAATCATGATTATACCTAATCATAACACACATGTTCAACTGTGGAATGTTCCAAACAGGTGTTTTTTGTGCATTCCTTAACTCTCTTAGTGTTTTGCTGCCCCGTCCCAACTTTTTTGGAACATGTTACAGGCATCAAATTCAAAATGAGTGAATAATTGCAAAAGAAAATAAAGTTTATTCGTTTGAACATTAAATATCTTTGTAGTGTATTTTATTAAATATGGGTTGAAAAATATTTGCAAATCATCGCGTTATGTTTTTATTATGTTTTACACAACGTCTCAACTTCATTGGAATTGGGGTTGCAAAATGTAGTAGACGATTGAATAGATATTTTACATCTCAAGGCCAAACTGGAAACAGAGATCCACCAGTAAATTCTTTCTCTCTGTCTCTCTCTCTCTGTCTCTCTCTTTCTCTCTCTCTCTCTCTCTCTCTCTCTCTCTCTGTTTTGCAGGATGAATGACTGCAACACTATCTGGGGGGCTTTTGAGCAGGCCTACGTGGGTAGAGATCCATGTAACATTCCTCCTGAGTCATATGACCTTCTAATAAATACAATCAAACAGGATGTTTCCTGTAATTCTGTAAGAATATTACCATGCACCTACATGATACATTTGTCTAAATGGTAAATGCTAAATGGAAATTTAACTTTATGTATAATATTCACCAGATTTGTATCTGTACACGTGTCTTTGCAGAAGTTGTTCTGGAGCAAAATGAAAACGATGGCACATGCAGTCACAGACAATCATAAATGTCTGTTGACTGTTGAAGACACTTTAGTAGGTTTCCTATTTAATGATCTGACATGGTGCAGCAAAAATGGAAGCAAAGGTATGTCACATGATTAAATTTATAGTTTGGCCAAAAGTGCTGTAAACAAGAGTGAAACAGATTTGCCTTACATGTAAGTGTATGAGCTGCTTTTAAAAGGAAAAAGTATTAATATTGGTAATACTGGAAACTGTATTTACTTGGTATCAGATAACAAATTTTGCAGTTTAACAAACCACTTGTAGTCAGAACTGGCTTTTTCATTTGTGTGTGTATATATTAAAGAGATTATGCTTACCATCCACAGAAACCTTTACTACAGGTTGTCCCAGTTGGTCCTATTGTGAAAACAACCCAATGAAGTCTTTTTGGCTTAAGGCTTCTGCTAATGTGAGTACATCAGACTTTCACATAGCTTGTTGAATACAAAATGTTTCTTTTTGTATCTTATGCTTGATAAAAATCACAAATGGGGATGCTCCTGTGCTTAAGGAGTAAAATTCAGAAGCTTGAAGCAGTGGTTACAGAGGATCTAGGGTCAAACCCCTGATTGGTGTTGAAAAGTGAAGTAATGATTAATTTACTCAATCACACAGGGCTGCACTATGGGTGAATAGCACTGTCACCTCACAGCAAGAAGGTCTTAGGTTCAATCCCAGGGGGAGCTTTTTGAGTCTTTTGTGTATGGAGATCTGATAGATTAATACAAAGATCACTTGTGAGAACATTCAGGGTGATGAAGAAAATCTTGAATACATTAATTAGCAAAACCATTTGAATGTTTGAGATCTCCATGCTGCTCCAAAGCCAGACATAGAATAAAAACAGGATTGTGAAATAATCATTTGAACTTTTTTTTGAACAGTTTGCAGTAACAGCATGTGGAAATATAACTGTAATGCTCAATGGATCTGTGGATGCCCCATTCAGCCACATGAGGTAAATCACACTCTATTAACTTAGATGTCCTGATGACTTAACAGTGCTCAAGACTAGTGGGAACCCATTATGTTTTTTGCCGATATTTAGACAGCAGGGGGACAGATGGTCAATTTATAATGCAGATATCATGTGTATTTTTCCAACTTCTAAACTTATAATAATAAATGAATTAATAAATTATAAATGAATGAAAACAAAATTACTGAACTTGATAAACATTTATTTAAGCTATATTTAGCCTTAGTTACAGAAATAAGTCTCTTTTTTCACATTTTTTATAAATGAAACATTTAAAAAAATGTTTAAAATCAACATCTTGTTTCTAAGATAAAACAACTAAAATGTGTAAATACTTGTTAGAGCAGTGCACATGGTAACACCATCTTTTTTAAATCCCAGTTCCTGTTGTAGCAGGTTGTAAAGTTTTCATCTTCTCATGAACATCCTCTCACTGAATGTTTTCTCAGCATCTCTCTGTTTTTTGTTACCTAGTGGTTCCAGTTTATGAGCTGTTGTAAGTTGTAAAACAGGAAACAAAATTTTTCTGAAACCTCTCTATCTTTGAATATAGTGACTGCAGATGTCAACTGATGCCGTTTATTTCAAAGTGGCATTCGCTGGCTTGATAAATCAGTCCGTCTCTACTGTAGACACATTGCCGTGTATGAGAATGTCACACTGAGGAGTGAGAGCAAATGAGTTCTGCACACTTTAATATAATTCAGAGAGCAGAAGTAGAAAACACACAGTGTAGATAAGGTCAGTCCAATAAAGATAGCAAGAAAGCCAAGGCAAAAACAGTCGAACAGGCAGATATGGGTAACGAGAGAGATAAATGACAATAGAAGATTGCTCAGAAATACATGGTAGCAACATGACCTCAGCTGGAGTGAAGATAAGTGAGGGTTAAGGACACCTGTCAGAATGAATAAAATAAGGAACAGCTCAATAGGCTGGTTAATCAGAATGCCCAGTTCTGGATGCTTGGTCGTGTGTTTGAACTGGATTGTGGGAATTGGAGTCTGATGCACTAGTTGAGCCAGCCAGGAGTATGACAAGTGAAAACAGTCTAGTTTTCCACTCTAGTGGAAGTTTAGTTCACAACATTCCCCAAACTAGCTTCAGCACAGGGTCCAAGAAAGCATAATTTATAGCATATTCAATCATTTAGCAGTCATTAATTGCTCCTACTATTGAAAATCCTGTCTACTTTTAGTCAGTTTTAGATATAGTATGTGGAAGTTAATGTGTTCAAATCTTAAGAGCCAAACTTCAAAATCAAATGAAAGATTCAGATATGCCGTCTACAGTCTCTAATTATCAATTGTTGGTTAATTAAATCAATCTAAGAAGGCTTTCTAAATGTTGTCTTCATAATAAAGAAAAGTATGTGAACTCTTTGTGGAACAGTTCACGAGTGACTTCAAGTGAATCTTAAGTCTCTGACATGTGGGTCTAATACAAATCTTTAGTAAAGAATTTTAGTTTAGTATTACAACATATTCTTTTTTTTTCTCCGAAAGTGATAAAATGAGGTAAGATGGCTTTTAATTATCCGCCAAGGAAAAATTAGCATTGGTAAAGAAGCAAGAGGGGGATCAATATACAAAACTATAAACTGTCAAATGTAAAATCTTAGATGTTAGAAAATTGTCCTGTTAAATCTGTCAAAGGGTGGCACAGTGGTGCAGTGGGTAGCACTGCTGCCTCACAGCTCCATGATCTGTGGGTCGATCCTAACCTTGTGTGGAGTTTGCATGTCCTCCCCTTGCAACCTTGCGAATTAGGTTAATTGATGTTCCCAAAAAAGTGCACTTAATGTGTTAGGGTGTGAGTCCTACAATGGAGTGCACCGATTAAGGGTGTTCCTACATAGAAATAATCAGATAAGAATAAAACTGTCAGCTTCTACATGGCTTGAAATAAAAATAAAAAAAATCGTTAGAAGTACTTTCAGTCAGAAGGACAGAACTGAAGCTCTCTAAGCAGTAAATGTAGTACGGAAGAGGCAAAACAACTCAAAGCAACTTTTTAGATGGTATGCATGTATGCTAGCTACCTTTTAAATGTAATGTGGTTTGTAAACCAAGATTTCAACAATATTTTAACGACTAGCTGAATTAGCTATTCTGCTAGCTAGCATATATGCTATCCAAACTACATGCTAGCCATCGATAACATTGCATTTACTGCGTTTAGAGTTTAATTCTTTGTGGCTTAGTTGTTGTGTCAGAATAGAGTAATCAGGAAGTTGTTGGATTCTGGTTCTTCACTGCCCCACTACATTAAAGGGTTAGCATTTACAGTAGTTTAAGAACATTAAGTAATATTGATAGCAATAAATCAGCTCAGTTTTAGGAACACTATTGAGCAGAGATAGAGGACCAACAATGATTGTATGTAATATACAGTGGGGGACATAATTATTTGATCCCTTGCTGATTTTGTGAGTTTTCCCACTTACAGACATATAAAAAGTTTATAATTTTAAGGGTAGGTTTATTTTAACAGTGAGAGATAGAATATCTAAAAGAAAATCCAGAAAATTACATTGTATAAAATATATAC
>JAUZSU010027931.1:0-10513 GCA_034780255.1 Parotocinclus maculicauda | reverse complement strand
TACCAACCAGTAAGAATTCTGGCTCTCACAGACCTGTTAGTTTATCTTTAAGAAGCCTCCTATTCTGCACTCATTACTTGTATTAATTACACCTGCTTGAACTCGTTACCTGTATAAAAGACACCTGTCCACACATTTAATCAATCACACTCCAACCTCTCCACCATGCACCGATCCCCGTTTGCTGCAGTGTGCGCAAACTTGGTCACAAAACAAATGTTTGTCTTTTTATTGTACCAAATACTAATTATTCATGCAGTAAAATGTAAATTAATGGTTTTAAAAACATACACTGTGATTTTTGCAGTTGAAGTGTACCCATGATCCAAATTATAGAACTCTCCATTTTTTGTAGGTACAAATACTTAATGTCCTCACTGTAATTTATATCTTATACACAAGGTTATATCAAGACTAGTCACATACACAAGATTGAGAGCAATCTATGAATCCAATGAGCATGATTTTGGACTGTGGGAGGAAACTAGAGCACCCAGGAATAAACCCAAACAGACAAGTGAAAGACCCAGGCTGCTCCACCATGGATGTGAACCCAGGACCTTCTTTCTAAGAGGCAGCGTTACTATCCACTGAGCCAAAAAGTAAATTCTATAAGAATTAGGGGACATTTTATCCTGTCCTAATTTTTGTGAGCAGTATAGTAAGGATGCCATGGGGTTACATTTTACATATTTGCCATTTCAGTGCTAAAAACTCTTGAAAATACTCGTATAAAAAGAAGAGTAACAAAATGAAACCATGTTACCTGATATATTGACCAATATTCATTATAATTAGTTACATGTATTTTTAGTGTTAAAAAAGTTGACTTTTTAAGAAAGGAAATGGCACCCAAATATATTAATAAAATATATTTAAAAGGCTAAAGAGCATCTGTCAGCTTAACTGAAATGGCTGAAAGTTGACCCTTAACAGTTCAAAGAAGCTTAAAAGCGCATTCCTCACTGAACTATAATGGGCTCCCAGAGGCTACCTTTGGCTAGTGTACCTCTTGGTGAGGTTAAATCATTGGACTGTCAAAAGATGGATGATCATTTATATCAATGTAAGATTTTTAAGGTAAGGTCATGTTGCCAATTTGATGTCTATAGCTGGTAGCTTTATGTGTGTTGGTAGTACAACTATGGTGTTTGTGTGCTACCCAACAGAGTTTAAGGACCCCCCCCCCGCCAAAAAAAATCCTATGTTGTAATTGTATTCATCTAGCTGACTTTTCAATTTTAAACTATGAAATGGTTTTTCATACCCTTTTTGGGAAAAGTAAAATTGTTTTTGCTCGTCAAAATAATTCAAACGGTCACCTAAAGACGATGTCCTACATTACACAAACATCATGGATCTCAAACAGAAAAAAAAACTGACAAAACACCACCATCGAAAAGAGTAGGAAGCTGAAGCTGCAGTCAATCAGACAAGTTCACGTAGATTTATTTTTAGCTATACTTAAGCACAGTCCATGTTAACTGAACAGAACAGTTATTACTGCAGGTGCCTGCACACATTCAGACCATACCTATTATTTATCCATCCTATAAATTCAAAAGCAATTGGTGAGGGTTAGGAATAATCATATAATAAAATGAAAGTACATCATGAGTTCATAAGCAGAAATTGTGTTTATAAATGTATGTATGCATCATTTCACTGTACAAGAGCATGTGAGTGGAATGAAGGCATGCAAGTGTATAACCATAATTATCTACGACTGGTGCTGCCAGATTTTCTCTTTCCTGCAAGCAAGTGTTTGGGTTTCAGGTCAAACACATGTCTGTCTGACTCTCCCTTCCTGCCTTGCCTGTTCATTCCCTTCTGAGAGCTCTTCATCATCGTCTTCACTTTCTTCATCATCTGGGAAAGGGAGAAGAACAAAAATATTAGGCAAGAAATTGTAATCATCATACACACCAGCATTAAGCTCTTTTTTAATGAGTAATATTCAGTGTTGTGCTTGAGTAAATTTATATATACTTCTCAGAGAGATAAGGGAGCACATCTGGATGATATGAGATGTAAGCAGGGCCCAGGCCATGAAGTGCCTTGATTGTTCATTCGTTCGTTTATTTAGCTTCTTTAATGTCGCTTATCAGCATCAGTGGCCATCCAGCGACACACACAAGCTTACATCCATACACAAGTTCAGCTTAAGACTAGTCATACATACACAAGTCACTGACAATTTAGATATACCAATTCACCTAACGCACATGTCTTTGGACTGTGGGAGGAAACCAGAGTACCCGGAGTAAACCCACACAGGCAAAAGCATGAAACAGTGACTCTGCAGCCTTAGTGGAAAGTAGGGGGGCGGATACGAGTGACATTACAGAGGTGAAAGAAGGCAGATTTATCCTGAGATTTAATGAGCGGTTCAAAGCAAAGTACAGGGACAAACAAAACACAGATTGCACAAAGTAGCTGAAGGTGAGATTTGTTAGATCATTTATGGAGAGAATGAAATCTGACAAAGTGGTTACAGTAGCTTTTGAGCCAACAATAATAAACTTTGTTTTCTGAGCGTTCAGTAATAGAAAGCTAGAACTGAGCCACGAATTTCATTTCATAATGGATTCGGTAAAGTTACTGGGCTTAAAAGGATCAGAATAACAATTTAATTTTAGCCTGAGGTCATGAAGGACATTACCAAGAGAGAGAATATTATGTGAAATGAATTAATGTTATATGAAGCAATTACCAGTTTAAATAAACTGGATATAAAAGTATAGTACTAATGCTGACTGAGCTGGACTTGTGGTAGTACCTTGGCATCTCTGACTCCTGACTGGTCACGTGGTTGTTTTGATGCACTCTGGCTACGTGTAACTGAGGTGGGTGGAGCAGATTCTTCCCTTTTCCTCTTTCTGACCAGTGAGCGTGACCTGCGGGCCTGCTGGGCATAATGACTCTACAGAGAGTAAAGGTGAACAAAACTCAACGTTAATTGTGCAAAAGTTTAGACAACCATGGTCAATAACCATTTCCTTAGGCGTTCTAAATAAAAATAAGTTCTCACAATCTAGGTATAGACAAATGTGCAAACTTTCATGTTTACGTTTTGAAATTTATTGGAATGGAAGGAATTTCAGCATGTGCAAATTCTTGGGTATATCTTTCCAGATGCTTTTGTAAGCACCCAGAAACATTTCTGTCATACAAAACATTTTATATTACATTTTTTCAGAAAAAAAAGTAAATTGACCAAGGTGTCCAAACTGTTCCGTAAAGCTGAATATCTATCTGAATGAGTTTGCTTGACAAAATTAAAGCACAAAAACACTGTAAAAAAAGTAATAGCATATCAGTATTCTTACATCATCTTTATTTTTCATGTCCAAACCAAGGTCTTCCATGTCCTTCTCCAGTGTTGCCCGTTCCACCTGCATATGGCAACCACAAGAAAGCAGACAACAGGATCAACACAACAGGAATAATAATGACCAACAAACCACAGAAACAATTTTCAAACAAGCGAAATCACACAGCAACCAGGACGACAAGAACCCTTAGATTTATGTAGCTTTAATAATGTACGTGTAACAAACGTAACAGTACAGTGTTTCCTCGTTTATGGCGGGGGTTACGTTTCAGGACCATCCACGATAAACGAAAATCCGTGAAGTAGGGACGCTATATTTATATAAATATTTATACACTATTTTAGCCATAGAACTTGCAGAACGTTTGGGTGGCATCATAGGGCTTAAATGAATTCAGTCTATAATGAAACTTTCACAAACAGCGAACACAACACCACAGATAAAAACTTGTCATGTCGGCAAGTAGCGACTCAGGCGGGTGATGCTCTAGTCTTGCTTCTTGTTTTTGGTGAGTATTCATCCGCTGAGTAAATACGCAATTTACTGTAAATCGCAATATTTTATGATTTATAACATTCCTTTATTGTTGGAATTAATATTATTATTATATTTGTATAAATTTTGTGATTTTTTATGTAAAAGTTTATCAAGTACATGCATACCTTAACTATGCCACACGTACTACGCACTACAGCGAAAAATCGACGATATATTTTTTCCATTAATATTTTTTTTTGAAAACCCGCGATGCACCGAGTCCACGAAAGGTGAAGCGCGAAGTGGTGAGAGAACATTGTATATTAATGAATGTGTGGTCTGAAATAATATTAATACATTTTATAATGCTGGTTTTGAACTTAGCAATGTTTTGTCCATGTTGGCATGTTGCATTGTTGTCCATCAAGCAGTCAAAGGTGAAAGGATTGTGTAGCTGGTCTAATAGTGACATGATCTGTATGTTGAAAAGTTTTCATAATAGGATTTGCACCAAACATGACACTGATCAATATAAAGCCATCACTAAAGAAACGTCTTAATTTCAGTTTTGTAGTCTTAATTATAGGATTGCACAAGAAATACAAGACATTTCTGAATGAAAAGAGATCTAAACTCTTTAATTCAGACTTTTTGAGATGTAAAATGTCAATAAGCAATGTAATGACACAATTATGCAAGAGTGCTAGAGAATGCGTCATGTATTTTTAGCATCCTGTTCAATGTTGAATGTACATTTCCAGTCCTATTTACATCAGAATTATGGGCTATTGCTGAGCATGAGCCCTACTGTAGCGCATGAAAGCGGCCTCCCTGGGGTCCCAATAATCACAGCAATATATTCTCACACTGCTACTACACAGCCTTTGTTTATTTGAAGGCTTTTTGGAGCCTTACTAAAATCCCTAAACAGGCCCCACTAAATGGCTCTTAATACTATCATTCCAAGTACATTGCCCTGTTGGAGAAAAATGAGGGCTCTAACCAGGCATGCAGCGAATCTCAACTGTGCAGTGAAAGAGGAGATAAATGTCGACCCTGGTAAGCGTACGAATAACGTCAGGTGAAGTATACTAATGTACTCTAATTAAATTTCATAACTTCTATAGTTTAAACACTTGATTTAGAGATAGTTTGGACCATTCTGTTTTGCAGTTCTACTACTCTAAAACATTTGATCAGAGAAACTGTGTTATTATTATGAAATGGGGAGTTCATTGGCATGCAGGTCCTCACAAGTAAGTGACAGTCATCCATACAGCTAGGGCGAAGAGCTATCAGCGGAGAGACACACTGATTTATGGGAGATGGTGCCATGCCAGCGGGGGTGTCCTGGAACCCACTGCAGCTAAGAAGAGATGGATACCACTTTGCTTCAGGAGCTCTGAGGTGGCTGCCTCAGAGGAGGGGCCAGGTTCAATCTCAAAAGCCAGACAAGAAGAATGGGCATATTGGCTTCCAGTGGGATAGACTGGTCTGTGAGACATTGTGAGATATGTGAGACCATGCTTACTGGTATGACTGTGTAGGGACAAGGTGTTTGGTTTACAGGACTGCTGAATGATTTTATAAAAAAAAATAAATAAGGCCAATTAGGAGAAAAGGATTTACACACTGGTAGCTACTGAAGGACTTTGTCATTGGTCACTGGTTTAGTTCTCACTTTCAAAATACAAAGGATAAACTATGTATGAATGTAAAATGTGTATAAATATGTAAAAATGACTTTATTGAAAATAAAATCCCCTTTCTCTGGTCATCTGATATCAGTTCAGACTTCTGGAAAATAGAAAAGAGAGCTGTATCTTAAAAGGTATGCAACCTGTCATAATTGGCACAAACAGGAGGTGAATACAGAAAACTGGTCCCAATACACTTTATTTAACTCACACAAGCTAAAAAGGCAAGGCACATGAAGTCAACAAAATTTCCCAAATTTCAGTGTTTTGTTCACCGAGCCATGTGTACTTTCACAGTTTTATCATAAAGTTCACAGTAATGAAAACTATAATTTTTTTATTTGGCCACATCATGGTTTCACTGTCAAATTGCATAGTACAACTGTAAGTTTGGTTGACTATGAACTGACCATAAATTATTCCACAGTTCTACTATGGATTTTAATGGTAATTTGGCCACTTCATGGTTCTACTGTCAAATTTCACAGTACTTTTTTCCAGGGAAGGCATTGTTTATCTCCAAATTATTTTTCTTCTTCCAGATCTCCCAAACAGTTTGAATGGGGCTTTGTCAGAGAATATAACTTTACCCCAGTCTGCTGCACTCCAAATTCTTTACTTCCTGCAGAATGTCAGTCGGTCCTTGGTATTTTTCTTGAATAGAAGTGGCTTCTATGCTGCTCTTCTTCACAACAAGCCCTTCTCCAAAGGCCTTCGCCTTACTGGGTGTTCAGATGTACTCACACCGGCCCTCTGCCATTCCTGAGCAAGCTCTGCACTGGAGGTGACAAAGTCTCGTCTTGCTTGACTTTCTTGGGCACCCTGAAACCTTCTTCACTGCAGCTGAACTACTCTCCTTGAAGTTCTTGATGATAAATAGTTGTTCTCAGTGTTGAAAAACTGGGATATCTTACAAACAGCATTGTCCTTGCCTGTGAAACCATTTTGATGCAATGCAAACATGACTGCTCGTGTTTCTTTGTAGTTAACCATGGTTAACAGAAGAAAAATTAAACGCACCACTACACTTTTAAAGCAACTAGTCTGCTTTTCTAATCAACATGACAGAGTGAAATTAGCTGTTCTCATTAACCTGTTCTTCAGAGCTAACCAAATCATCACTGAATTAATTTATTTTTTTAATTTTTTTGCAATTCATTGCAATTCTTCTGATCACTCCTTACAATCTAGAGCTAATACAAATTGCCACCATAAAAAATTATGCAGCAAACTTTGTGAAACAGCTTTTAGCAACGACTGTACATATACAGTTTGTGTACAGAGAGACTGTTTTATTGTTCTTTAATTAAATGCTTTATTAGATTATCTCAATTATTTGTCTTTACATTTCATAACAAATCAAAGCATATTTTTGCCCCTGCCTATCCTGGTATGGGTCACTGTGGTGGACCTGGAGCCTGAGGCAGAGTTACATCCTGGACAAGCTACAACTCCATCACAGTGTTATATAAACGTACCACCTGAACTTCAAACTCTACCTGGAATGTGAAATGACACCCTTGAAAACTCAAAACTGTTTTGAGCATTTGTGGACTGTGATGGCCTGATGGATTTAAGACTGTATTAACGGTAAGTTGCCCTGGATAAGGCCATCTGCTAAATGACATAAATGAAAATTTGACTCTTATTACTGACCCATCTATGTACTACAGAGGAACTCTTTGCACACAGATACACAGGGAGAATGTTCAAATTGCCACAAATTGTTCATATTTCCAAACTCAAGATCGAACTATGGACAACAGTGCTGTGATGCACCAACCAAGTCTACTGTGCCAACCGTGGATTAAGAACTAACTTTACCTTTAGGATATATAAGGTTACTCACAAAAGTATAAAATTTCTTAATTTTCACCCATATTTAGTGGGTGGCCCCCATTAATTTCAAGCTGTTTTAAACTTTCAATATCACACTCAAGGACTAGCAGATGGCCAGAAAGGTTACTGCTTCAGGTCTGCTTTACTGTGGCACAAAAGTAGCTCGGTTGATCTATATCAGTCCACTAAGCTGCCCCTGTAGCGGTGAGAAAGGGCTAAACCCTAGGGAGAGCATGCTATAAGCATCCTCTTTGTCCTTTACATCCTGCAACACTCTGGCAGCCAGTATTTTGTAATACCTCAGCTGCCTGCTAATGTTGTGTGTGCTTGTGTCCCCTTCCCTGTCTCACATGCAGCCCGGTGGGCCTGAAAGTAATTGCTTTCCATATCTGTATGTCATATATTTACTGGTTGTTTGCCGTTTTATCATCCTGTATGTGCAGAATGCAATAATGGTCCTAGTTATTACCTTTATTCAGCCTTCACATCATTCAGCATATACGATGTATAAATTTGCTTTACAGTCTGTTTGACTCAGACGGCACCCTAAACCTATCATGTACAAATCAGAAATAAATGTTAATATGGGACTGGTACCTCAGTAAAATTAGATATATACCTATCCTTCAATATTTAAAATCTATCATCCAGCTTTTCTGCTTCAGCCAACCTCTGAAGTGCGAGCGGTGCAGAAATCGATGCGTCTCCAATGCTTTTGTCTCACTTGACTCACACACATAGGAGAGAGGAGCACCCGTTCACAGGGACACAGGAATCAATTTCCCTTATTGAAACAAATGGGGGCCTCACCACTTGAGCTGCATATTTGTGTCCTCACCCTTGTTATCATAATTAACCATCCCCTTTCAAATGCCTGATCTGGGCCTATGCAGTTTCTGCATATATATGCAACCTATTCCTTTTTATGTAATGAAAAGCCTTGGCTTGCAGGTAAGCTTGCCATGATTCATGGTATCTCTGACATGCAGAAAGGTGTGCTGAAATGTAGGGGAATACATTATGGATAACTATTGCAAAACAGTGCTGGGTGAACGCTTGTTTTATGGATGTCCAGTAATTCCCTACATCTACAAGATGGAAAGAGGATAGTAAAAAGTTATAGAAAATTTTTATATGCAGAATGGTAAAAAGATGGGCCATAAGTAACTAAATCATTTTGATTTATTCTTATTTGTTTCAATCATCAATTCCTTCCATTATATTCCTTTATATTCTTTCCATTATTCACGTATATCATAGTTTCATAAAAGAATCTATAATTTTAATGAGGTCACTGTGTGCACTTTGTGATTTTATTTGAAATGTGTTTAAGATTCTCTCTGACTCTGAGTTGTTCTGCCATGTCCAGCACCCTGATTGATCTTAAGATTTCAATGAACAATGTAGAAGATCAATACTAAGCGAAAACACAGGGTTACCTCATGGTCTGTTTTGACCTCCAAACTGCCACTATATCTGTCATTCGACACCTCAAACCACTCCATCTAATGGTCTATGTATAAACATCACACAAATTCACAGTGACCTATCTAAGGCAAGCATACTAGCCTTGATTTCAGTCAAAAGTCAAGACAACAGTGACAGGCACCAATCCTTAACAGCATGCATTTACAATTGGTTTGCAAATGCAACATGCAAATAGCAATTGGTTTATTTTCAGATCAGTTTATACAATTTATAACACAGTTTAAATTGAGAAATAACTGGACATTTTAGGACTACTTAGTGTCATGTTTTGCATACGCAACATGGCATGCTGATAAAAACAAGTGTGGTTTTGGGTATCAAGCAGTCTTGAAGAGAAGATGAGCCACACACACGCACACACGCACACACAGACACACACACACACACACATATACCACTGCCATAATGTACCAAATTAATGGTACACCTAAAACTAACCTTAAACCCAGGGACCCAGGGACCCAACAGTGTCAGTTTGACAGAGGTGGCATTTGAACCCTGGACCTTCTAATCTGTAATCCAGTATCTTAACAGCTATGAAACCACAATCCCATGTGGCTCATTCTTTGCCAAGATGTCACAATATACAGTTATGTTAAAAAACAAGCTTTGATTTGTACACAATATTTAAACAATATATTTTAATGTAATTTATTTTCACAGAATTAGGGATACATGTGGTCCAGCAGAGATATCCACTTATCTAATGTGGCTAAATGTGGACCAAATTAGAAGGATTAAATACAGGCCAATTTTCAACATCTATTTTTGACCTAAATAAATGCCATGATGGGCTGACCAGATTTAGCCACAAAACAACATGCATATGATGCCTGATGCTTGGTGGGTCTCTTCAAAGTTCATACAGAGATTTTTTTTTAAGATGAACTTTGGGGTGCTGTTTTTGATTCTTTAGTTCTTGGAATTAAGTTCCAAATGAACATTTTTGGTCTCATGTTAATTTCAAACCTTTGCAACATATCATTGGAAGTGCAAACTGCACTTAGTGTGGCACTTTTTCAGAAATTACTTCTTTATCGCAAAACTACCACACACGGTGGGTACATACATGGTAAGTACACCATAAGGATGTGAAGCTTTTGAAATTGTTTTCTCATACACAGACCTTCCAATCCCACCAATAAAGCATCATAAGTCCTTAAAGTTGTCACTGGTCTCTTGATAACTTCAATTAAAGCCTTCAATTAAAGCCTTGTATTATATTTTGAAGTATTCAAAACCACTCACATTTTTGCCAAGTGGGGGACAGATTGCCTGGTATGTGATCTGGATCACATCTATGACCTTAGCAACTCTTTCACAAGTCACTTACAGTTTTAAAGCTGGATGTAAAAAAAGCCACAGCACACAGCATATCACATCCTCCTGAGTATGGGTCTGCATAGATAGTCAGAATGGTCAGAGTCCTAACATGCTAACTCCTGTCTACTGTAGTGAACTGTCTACTAGAATTTTGGACTATGTCTAAAAACGTTCACTTACGTTAAAGAAGAATACAGATCATGTTTATAATGGCTAAGTTCTGACCTTAATCCAATTGAAATGTTGTGGCAGCAGTTCATGTGAGGAAACCTACCAACATATAATATAATATAATATAATATAATATAATATAATATAATATAATATAATATAATATAATATAATATAATATAA